>PJEM01004651.1:7822-148270 GCA_004023845.1 Helogale parvula | reverse complement strand
GAGGACCAGGGGAAGGGGAAGAGGGAAAGAGTTGGGGAGAGAGAGGGATGCAAAACTTGAGAGACTATTGTATGCTGAAAATGAACTGAGGGTTGAAGGGAAAGAGGGAGGGGGGAAAAGTGGTGGTGGTGATGGAGGAGGGCACTTGTGGGGAAGAGCACTGGGTGTTGTATGGAAACCAATTTGACAATAAACTATTTAAAATAATGTACACAACACTATCAGCCTCAACTTTTTTAGGGACTTTTTTTTGGTTTTAAAAGCCGTATCTACTAGCATAACATGGGTGGAGCAGGAAGGATGCCTTCTAGGTCTCTCAATGCACTCATCAATTTAGTTAAGAGATTCCCTCTCTTTTCTACATGCCAATGTTCTCATGCGCAAACTAAGTAAAATACGTATTTGCCTAAGGCCAGAAGAGTGGAGCAGGCCATGTGTAATGGGTGTCTCGGTTCCGGCACACCCCACTCCAGCCTAAGGAAAAGGTACATCAGATCAGAGTCCCTGCTTAGGTCAGAGAGCACAGGGCGTGCCTTACTGTCACGACTAGTAAAATAAAGTTCAAATTGAAGCTACAAAATGGAAATTGAGTTTGTTAAAAGAAATTTAAATGAAAAGTCGTTGTAGGTGTCTCATCCTTAAAAACTGCCCCGTTTGCTGCAGCCAGTCACTTCATTGTGCTCAGCCGCTGTGTAACAGTGGCTCGGAATGGCAAATGTTACTTAAAAAATTAGACAAAGACTTGCATATTTAATTACTCAGGCTTTCAATTCACTGTTCACCTCTCATGGTATGCATTCTCATGCATAAATAATACACCAAAAACAAGTGAATTCTCAATCATTTCATGTTTTACTTTTAACAGGGTCTCAAAGTGTATAACACACATGTCTTTAAGGCAAGGATAAAAGCCCCAGAGTCTGCACTCCTGGGTGAATGGATGTGACTCAAGTAGGCAGCAGTTCTAAAAGCCGTCATTGTCTGATGGCCCGTAGCTGCTTGAAACACACTGAGTTGATGACTTTATCCCTCCCTCGCCAGGGAGCAGATGCAGACTTTGGCAAGGAAAGAAGCCAAATGTTCCAGGATCTGTAAGAGGTCGTGAGCACAGAGGTCTTCCGGTTTGGCGACAGGGAGGTGGGGGACCAGAGTCGGACCGCCAGGCTGCTGCTTGTTTTCATCAGTCCCTCTTACAAAATAAGGTGTTTCTGTGAGATTATGTCTAACGCCAGCAGTGCCATGCGACTGGGGCCCTAAGCGTTAGCCTTCGTTGTCCACACTCGGCTCTGGGTCTGGCTTATCCCTGGAATCTCTATGACATGAGTGCTAAAGTATTAGTTGCCAGGATCCATTAGTGAAAACTGGGTCTGTGGTGGAAACCTGGGGTCTGAATTTTTTTAAAAAACCTCTCCAGAAGCCAACATAGATTAAAAAAAAAAAAAACAATGCACTTGGCAGAGGTCTGAAATGCACAGTCTATCCTATGCCTCAGAGACCCTTTTAGAATTATATATATAGATAACTATATATATATATGTAATTCTAAAATTAATATATAAAATTATAGAAATATAGAAAGCTTGGAAAAGAAAAGAAAAAATCTCAAATCATCTATAACATCAAAACATAATATAACAATTACCATTTTTATTATTGTTTTTTATTTCTAACATATGTTCTATTACATAAAGAATATACAGTCAAACCTTAGATTGTGAATAACTTGTTCTGCAAGATGAGCAAACATTTCTAATAAATTTTAACTTGATAAACAAGTGATGTCTTGCAATACGAGTAGTGCATGATACCCAATATCATATGATCGCAACTGAGCCAATGGTTCTTGAAATTCACTTTGATATACAAGTGCTTTGGATTACAAGCCTGTTTCTAGGACAAATTATGCTCTCAAACCAAGGCTTTACTGTATTACATGCAGTATTATGAAAATAAGCTCATATATTATGCTAATACTTTAAGGTATAATAACATTTTCTAATGCCATTAAAAATTCTTTAAAAATATAATGCAATGATAGAGTTTTTTCCATAATATAGGATTTATGCGATGAGTACTATTTATCATGTCATTTTAAACCTTTTATAGTTATCAGGACTGTGATAAATACTTCTATCCCTCAAGGTTAGTCCACCTCTTTCCTCATTTCCTAGAGCAGAAGTTTCAAAAATTACACTGCAGCAGAGAAGCTCTGTGCATGGCTGGCAGCACCCACCCCACAGGCGGCTGTTCCCGAGAATGTGGAAGGTCAGAAGTAAAGGGGCAGGCTGTGTAGGGAGTTATTCAAACACATCTAGTGGTATCCTGGATCTGTCCTCTGGAGAAAAGTCACACGAAGAGGTGCGTCCTCAGCAAGGCTGCGCTCAGTGAGGAGGCGTGTTAGGGCTGCATAAGGAGATCGGGTAACCCAGAGTCCTACCTACTGCCTTCCCATTCCTGGCTGTTTGTGCACCGGCAGTCATTTTCTGAAATTTCTTGAACGCTAGATTAACAATGGCTAATGGATGGCAAATGTTAGTTTGGGGTGTATTTGAATTGAAAATAATTGATATGTAGCTTTTATATAGAAATGCAAACAATTTCTAAATATCTAATAGACAATCTTGAGTTTCCTACTTCTGAAATAAGGAATAACGACCAGCTGTCTACCTCACTAGAATGATGTGAGGTGCCTTTTCACAGCTTTTTTATTCGTGTTAATATGATTTTTATTTCCTTTGATTTCTGAAGTTACCTTCAAACACTTCCAAACTGTTTCAGTGGAAGTCTGACTAGGGAATCACTGTTGAAGGGTGACTCGATGGTGAGGGAAGGCTGCTCCATACTAGCTCGCATATCCCAGGTGCACAGCAAGAAGTCACTCCAGAGACCTCATTTTATTTTATTTTATTTTACTTTACTTGATTTTATTTAAGTTCATTTATTTATTTTGAGAAAGAGAGAGAGCGAGAAAATCTTAAGCTGTTTCCAGGCTGTCAGCACAGAGCCCTGTGCAGGGCTAGAACTCAGGAATTGTGATATCATGACCTGAGTGGAAATTGTTGGACCCTTAACCCACTGAGCCCCCCAGGTGCCCCTGGAAGACCTCATTTTAGTGGTTGGTCCTTGTTAAGACTTTCCAGACAGGGAAGTTGGTTCAACTGGGAAGCACAACTGGAAGGGTAAGGAAGGATTATAAGTAAAGTAAGGATGACCACCAATTTGGCAGGTATCTGCTGTGGAAAACAGATGGTCACACCTCATCTTCTGGGGAGGGCTTCAGGCTCCAGCAGGGCTTGAGTCTTGTCTACACTCCATGTGCGTGGCTGCTGTATGCAGAGAAAGGGGTCCTGGACGGGCCATCCATCTGCAGCATTTCTGAGTTATAAATGCAAGCTGGGCTCAAGTGACGGCATGCTGAAAACACCAGGTTTGATGAGGAGATGGGATTTTGAAACCAGGAGAGCCTCATCAATCTTCCACGAAGACCTGTCAGGCAACACAGGTGACAATTAAATCTCTCTCAGTAGGAGACTTGTTGCTCCAGAATGTACGGTTCTCTCATTGTTCCTTCCTCCACCCCCTCACCAGAGAAAGGGCCTCAACATGCGCTGTAAAGAGGGTACCCTGAGACTGAAACTAATTCTTGGCCCTGCTAATTTGTACGTGCATTCCCTGGTCAAATAAATACAACTTGCAATCCAGTGTTTTAATTATACTCCTAAATATTGATGAGAAACTCCCTCATTTCACAGTGAAGTAAAGTGCAGACAACCCATGTGGCTTGTCTGGGGCCAAACAGCTAATTTGGGGTAGGGCTGGCCCTGGAATCCATCTCCTGACCCCAAGTCCATTTTGTTCATCAAACAATACTGCCACCTGCTTAGGGTCTTGGATGCAAATAGAATGTGAGCTGCTACAGTAATTGACAAGTTCTGGAACAGCCAGAATGCCTTTCAAAGGCTGTGCATGTGTGGATCCAAACCTGGACCCTGTGCTGGGCATTCCGGAGTCCTGCTACCACCATACAAAATCCTTATCCAAAATGGTAGGAGTTTTTCTAACAGCAGCAGCTCGCATCCCATAAAAGTCACTAGAACATTGTCTATTCCATTCTGAATATATATGGCAAAGTATTTTTTTTACTGCTTATCATCTTTTTAAAGGTATTTTTAATCTAAAATATCTCCAAGAAATCTCCACCTTGCATCACTCCTTATCTTCCATCAGCTCTGCCATCACAGAGCCTGAGGAGCCACTTGATCTCAGGAACCATAAGCTGAAATCAAGAGTTATGTGCTCAATCAACGGAGCCATCAAGGCACCCCTAGATCTAAATATCTGAAAAATCTAAAAAGTTTCTTGACTTTAAAATAGGTAAAGAATTTCCATAAGGATACAAAGGGTAATTACTGTAAATAAAATCATTGATAAAATAAACTACTGTAAAATTAGAATATTCAGACATTGAAAGACAAGACTTGGAGACTGAAAAAAACAATCTACAGTATTTGAAAATATATTTGTAATACTGAATATAATTCACAAAGGACTTGTACTGATAATATTAAAAAGACTTCTACAAATCCATAAGGAAAAGATAGACAACCTGGTAGCCAACGGACAAGAGACAAGGATTAGCACATCATAGAAAAGGCGATCTCAATCACTCGTAAGTGTGTACTCAATCTCACTGACATTGGAAGGCACAGATTAAAGTCACAGGTCTACACCCTCACACGTCAGTCAGAATGAGTAAACTTAGAGGCACTGATTACCCTTAGTTTGGGAAAGGATTCGTAGCAAGAGGGCTCTCACATGCAGCTGAGAGAAGTGCAAAGTGTATCAACTTAGGAAAACTATTTGTGGCTCCCTAAAAAAGCTGGAAACATAGCTCAGCTTTCTGCCACTAAATATATTTCCAATAATATGCAGATGCCAAAATTATTGCTATCAAGTTGTTAACAAATTTTCATCATTATCTTAGGATCTGTTGTGATGTCCCTTCTTTGATTCCTGATGGTTTCCCTTTCTTCTATCCCCCTCTTCCCCCTTCTGTCCTCTCCTTTTCTCCTCTTCCCCCTTCCCTCTCCCCCTTCTCTTCCTCCTCCTCCTCCTCCTTCTCCTCTTCCTCCTTCTTCTTCTTCTTCCTCTTCTTCTTCTTCTTCCTCTTCTTCTTCTTCTTCTTCTTCTTCGTCGTCGTCGTCTTCTTCTTCTTCTTCTTCTTCTTTTTCTTCTTCTTCCCTCTCCTTCAATATTTCTAAGCAAATTATTCTAGGCTTTTGCAGTCACCTATCTATTGTCTCTGCCCCCTCCCCATTTAGTTCTTGACGAAATAGATCCCAGTAGCTTCTGCCTTCTTCAATATTCAATATTCCTTTCCCCCTCTCTCCCAGGTATCTCAGAAACTCAAAAATCTGGGGACCTTAACCTGCAAGCAAGTAGCCTCTTCCTTAGAAATCATAGAATTACAAACATTCTTTTAATCCCTTTCATATTTAGACTAACATTCCAAATGTTCCTAGTAAATTTTATATATGGGATGAATAACTAGGGGAGACAGTACTATACATCAACATGTTGTGATTTGGATTTTCAGACACATTTGGGAAATAGAACCAACAGAGAAAGGGAGAAGAAAAACAAATCATGAAAGTTTTAATGAGGAGACTGTCTTTTTTTCCTGGGAGGTAAGCACAGTGCAGAACTCCAATGTAACTGAAAAGAAAGGACCTGATATTTGATTAACGGTAAAGAGGCCTCATTATGGAAAAGGGAAATGTTTTATTTTCCATTTGGCCCTGTGCTAAATTGTTTATTCCTTATCTCTAGATTTATAAAGAAAAAAATGTAATATTCTGCACCTTTCATTCACTTTGTTTGAGATCTGATTAGTCAGAAGAGAGAACAAGAAATTAGGTGACAGGCAGATCATGTATTACTATTAAATCAACAAAATAAAGTTTGGAACATAGAGTATCATAGAAAAGTCTACATTTGTAAAGGTGTTCCTTTTAAATTCTTTTCTATTGTAAAACTGGTCTTGTTGATATAATGTTTAAAACAAAGTATCTTAATTTCCTTTTCTTTCTTTATATTCATTATTTTCTCATAACTTAGAATATTCAGGATCCCTAAATCCAGAAGCTCCTGGTCATGGTGCAGTATTTCTTCTTCATCAGTATTTAGCCTTAATGATTTGCACCACTTGTGGTTCTTTGACTATGTTTCCATCCATTTGTGACTCAGTCAGATCAAGCATGTGAGTCCAAAACACACTGGAATGAAGCCATAGTAGAAATCCAGTATTTCCACTATGCACTAGGTTCCCCCAGAGATAAAAACAGGCATATAGATTATGTTACAAGCCTAGACGGAGGTGTGCATTGTTAGGGTAAAGTGATAATTAAAACATGCACTCAAAGTAATGATCACAATATGCTAACATGACACCTAATATCCCAAGGGGATAAACATTAAATACCTTCATCATACCAGTGCACGTGATTAACAGCTTTGGATGTCAGTGTTCTCCTCGACCAAGCTAAGCAATTTAAATCTAGAGTAATTTTCAAAGATCTCAATGGCAAACACTGGCTGAGTCCCAAGAGTGTTTTACACTACGTTGCATGATAAAAGACATCAGAAAGAACTCAATAATCTCAAGGTTGAAATTGAAGAATTTTAATTAAATGTTTTAAAACAAAAGGATTGTGTAAATAAACATTCTAGGCAAACAACTTCTAAAACTGTTAGTTCTCTTAACATTATATATTGTATCTGTTAACAAAATCAACATTTGGAATCATTTATGACATGATATATGAGATCATCTTCTTTCTCATTACAAATACATTTACTGTATAGTTACTATGGGCAAGTTTCTTGTTTGATGAGATGAATATAAAGATTCATGAAATACATTTATCAGGAGTTCATAGTCTGCAACTCTTACAGGTGGTCACTAATATTGGAGAGAAATAGAAGGATGGAACTACTGAGCTCCCTGGTAGTGAGGCATCAACGTGTGCCTTGTTCTCTCGTTGATGAGATGTAAGCGAATGTGTCTTGTTGCATGAAGACTGTTCCTTTACTGTTCACACGGTAACAGAGGAAGTTCCAAATGTTGATGCTTCCTTAGCCTGGATATCTGACTTAGAAAAAAAAATGTCAGGCAGAGTCCTCTGACACTTCAGATGGCTGCGAAATCTGAACAAGAAATAAATTAACATTTGCTGCTTTAAGCTTGGGTTTCATTGTTACCATTGCTGTTATAGAATAAATGAGTATACCATTTTCTTTTTCTTCTGTAATCCTACGTATCTGTATCTCAAGGATTTTCGTCCCCTTCTAGATGGTTCAGTCCATAAACTCAGCTGTCTTCTGGATTCTCAGCTACCAGGCAGCATGTCCAGAGCCACCTCCATACTCACACGCATTGAAGGAGTTGCTCACCTGCGGATGAGTTCGCCACCAGAGGGGAGACTGAATGTGCTAACCAGGGGCAAACCAAAGAGATGTCAGAATGTGGCTCAGCAAAAGAAATGGGGGAAAGATTAGGGATTGGAAAAGTATTAGGACTATAGGAGGGGCACAAGCTCCTGGTGGCTGAGGGTCAGAGAAAGCAGGAGTACTGTGCATGGAAACATTATTAGCAGTGGGTACCAGCCGCCATTTGCTGTGTGCCAGACACTTGGTAACGTTCTCTCTACTTCCCTAATTTCTCCCCTCATGACAGCCTTTTAAGGTCACTACTGTTATTCCTATCACTTTAAATAGAAGTGCACTAAGGATCAAAAAAAGTCAGCAATTTGCCCAAAGTAGTCACTCAGAGGAACTAGGACCCAGATGCCCTCAGGGTGTGTGCCCAGAGTGGGCATTCAGAGGTGCCAGTGGTCTATTTCCTCACTTACAATGACAGGAAGACATCTGTGCATTTTCTTCTACTGGGAGATGTGAAGAGAGTCAGTCTGTGCGTTTTTCCAGACCTGAGATTTCCCTTTTCATTTTTCTCTTTCTGATTTAGTTCCTACTAGCTGTGTATGCCTTTTTCAGCCCCACTGGCACTGGTGTGAGATAAACACCCAAAGATGAAGAATTATTCTACAGAATTGTGGGTTTAGCCTGAATCTTGACTCTTGAAGAGTGACATGGGAACCATTTCATCTACAACTCAGGACATTACAAAGAAAATAAATTTAATTGCTTAAATGGCTGAACTTACTTTTTCAAGGAGACATGTGCATATTTTACCTCTTTATTCCTAAATAATGGATTTTTTAAATTTAGCATTTCTGATATCAGTATTCTTTTTTTATTGCTATTAGGCTTAATTTTCTTCGACTAGTCCAGCTGGAGTAATAGTCTGAATGCTGGCCTACTGGTTTCCGAAAGTCTATTTTGCTTCAGGCAATTATTACAGAGCCTTACACTTTGTAAATATACTTATTCTTAATACTTATTGTTATAAAACTGATTTCTGTGGATGATGCCGCTTCTCAAAAACCCCCATCCCTGACCCGACCCAGCAGCATGCACCCAGGATGCTGACTCAGTAAAGCCTCAAGCATGTGCAACACCCTCGCTTTGCAGTATGCTTGCTGTCGCTGTAAGGATGCAGGTCTGATTCAAGTTTCCCCTCTGACCTTGAAGACCAGCTAACACCATTAACATTTCTGGGGGCTGGCCTAAAGATGGAGGTTAAGACTAGTCACGCCCTACATGAGGGTTCTGGGTCCACTCTGTAATTGGTTAAAGTTACTGTCAATGATGTGATGCTATATTGATTGGACCCCTGTACCTATGTCACAATTTCTTGTAACTCCTCCTTTCCAAACTCATAAAAGGCCCTGCCCCGCCATGTTCAGGGCTCGCTCCACGTGGATCCAGTGTGTTGTTGAAGTCTGTGAGCCCGAGTTTAGGCTGGCCGGGCCTAAATTCGTAATAAAGCCCTTTGCTTTTGCATGCGTGATTCAGTCTCCCAGGTAATCTCTGGTTTTTTGGGGCGATATTAAAATCTGGGCATAACATCGCCAGCTAGGACTCTGCTTCTGGTGGCTAACTCTGTGATGCAACAGCAGGAAGACATCCTTCATCTGGTATAAATAAAAGAGCTACTTGGTTGACATAAAAATTTATCAATTCGATGCAATTCCCAAATTTCCCTGATAATCTGTTCTTTATCACATGATTTCACAACCCAAAGTTTTGTTCTTCAATTATGTGGGGCCGATAACATCTTTACCAATTATGTGTTAGCGTGGCCTAGAGCAGGAAAGGCAAATGGCATCCTTTCACTAAGCCAACGTCAGACATTGGGAGTGACTATCTAACCCAGCTTAAAAAGAAAATGAATTAAAAAAACTGTGATGTCTGTCATGATTGTAGGAGTGAACAAGACAGCCCGAATGGATCACCATTTCTCAAAGACATTTGGAACGTGACAGTATTAACTTCTAAAGAAGTCTGATTATCTTCACTTTTTTGTATACTTTACTTTTATATTGTTTGAAAGACTTTAAAGTTATATATTATAATATATATGCTCCTGTAATGTGGTTTATTTAAAATTTGAATTTGACATTAAAAACAAAGAAGCTCACTCTTCTAGAAAAAGTAGAAGTCAAGGAAATGTTAGGTCAAGCGTCTTTATCAGTCTCTGGTCATGCTCACTGCTGTTAGCAGAGACCATCAAGGACAGTGAAGGAGGTGACCTCTGACCTATCTGTCAGCTACAGCTGAGTGTGCCCTACAAACTTCCTCAGTTCTTCCAAGCCCAGAAAAAAAGAGAAATGTCCATTCAATGGGAAGAGGAAAATCTCATCAACAACAAGTGAGAAGCGAGTTCCATCAGCCATTCTTCTGCTGTTCATCTACCACTGCTGCTATCTACCAAACCTTATCATCTTTAGGGAGTAATTTTCCATTTCCTTGTTTTCAGTCTCCCTGAATATTCTTGTTAGCACTAATGCTGGCTCTTGCTATGGAATGATAAATTTATGTCGCATCAATCAGTATGTGATAGGCAGTGTAAACCCATGAAAGCCAAGATAGTCTTTTGTAGGCCCTTACGTGGTAATCATTAATGCACCTTGCTGGGAGCCATTTCTGAAGTAAGGCAAGTTTTCAAGGCCTCCCACAGTCAGATGGTGACCTGCTTCTACACCCAGTCAACCCCCACTCAATTTCTGCTTGAGCACCGACCCCCCAAGGCACCTGACTGACTGATATCAGGAGGTGACTTGCCTTCTTATGCTAAAAATATGTGAATTGTACCTTATGAAAAAACTTGTTATAGGAGTTTCTTCTTTTGTGATTATAGAAGCAAATATTACATTTCCTGAGAAAACCTGTTTTTCTTCCCCTGGAAAACAGGCTATTGACACCTGCTCACAAAATAACTAACTTTTGCCTTTGCTATGCTAAAAACATTGCCTTGTATTTGAGTGCTAATGATACCTTCCTTCCCCATGTGATAAGGATCTAGTGACCTACTTAAATCACTATTGATAAAGATTATGCATGAGTGTTCTACCAATCTATGTTCTGGGAAACTTTTACATGCCAAAGAATTTGTCATCAGAAATTGTCTAAGGCAATTGCCATTTCTGTTTTATACCCCATACATTTTTTCAATAAATAAAGCTGCTCTATGGTCAGTGCAGAGATGCTTGCCTGGTGAACAGAAAGAAGCCAAGACTCTCTCACCCCCTTTCGCCAATACCGTCCATCCTTCAGAGAACCCTGGACCTGCTGGAGCTGAACTCCAGCAACAACTGATATTAAATCAACTTGAGAAAGACATTATAATTTGCTATGCATGTTTTTTAAATATCATTTTTTCTGTTGGAATGAAAATCAACTAAATGCTGATTCAGCCTGTAATTCCAGAGACTCTGTTCTTCAACACTAAATGTTCTTAGTGAGGAACAAACAGACAAAGACACTCCAAAAGAATATACTATGTGGTCTATAAATAGGAGTAATTTTTCAACAAAGCAATAAGATTACACACTTTCCTGGAAACTTGTTTGTGTTGGAAGTACTTTTTAGTTTCATATTTCATATGCTTTTGGCTGTCAATATGACCAAATTTGGGTTTAAATATTGGCTGTGTGACCTGGGTTGTCCCAGAACATTTCTTAGCTTCAGTGTTTTTGTCACCATGTATCTTAGAAGGTTCTAAGGTCTTCTGAGGCTTAGAAGACTGGGTGGTTGAGTATGTTGAACCTACACCCAGATAGGCCCAGCTTTGCCCCCGCAAGTCTTTGCTGACTGTGCAGCCCAGCACATTGCCTAAAATCTTGAAACCTTAGTTCCTTCACATGCAAAGTGAGGATCCTGATTGTATCTCCCTCCAGATTGGGTAGGGTGTTCCGAGATGGTGCATGCAAAACACTCAGCATGGTGCTGTGTGCATAGTCTCCCAATCCATGCTATGAACTCCTCAGTTGTAGAAAGCAAAGCATGAGAAGGGTTGTACTGTTTCTCATTGATCATCTCCTCTTTTCATCACTCAGCAGCCTTAGGAATGGTCAGCCTGATTCCCAAGACTACACTCTTCCGGTCATTTCCACACACAGATCTTTGAGAGCCCCACTTACTCTTCTGTGGCCTCCCCAGTCTGTCATCTCCATAGGCCTCATGCAGGAGTCCAGGCTCTGGGAGACAGAGTTGTGCACTATTTCAGTGGTCTTGGTGTCATCTGTACTCAAGTAGTAACTACAGCAAAACTTAGGCACTGGATATGCATCTACTCTCTCTAAGCCTCAATTCTTTCACATGTAGAAGAAACATAATGTTAATACCTGCCTTGTTGGCTTTTGTACAGTTAGAAAGAGATAATGAAGCTCTTAGCACAATATTTGGCCTATACTGTCTTCTTGGTAAAAGCTAGTTAATTGTATTCTTGCTACACAACTCCATTTTTAGAAAGTTTCTCCTAATCAGTCTTCAAAGGTTGCCTCACTCCCACATACACTCAGGTTTCCTAGTTACCTTCTGGAGGGCCATTGGATGTTTAAGTCCCTTGACATTGGACAGTTCTTTAAAGGTGTTTCCTAATAAAAATGCTCAAGCATTTGCTCTAACCATGAACAAAATACTATTTATAGTCATTAAAACAGATGCTCTTCTCCAATGATCTTTGATGTTTTTATTTTTTTTAATATTTATTTATTTTTGAGAGGTGGGGAGGCACAAAGAGAGAGGGAGATACAGAATTTGAAGCAGGCTCCAGGCTTTGAGCTGTCAGTACAAAGCCCGTTGTAGCGCTCCAACTCAAGCTGTGAGATCATGACCTGAGCCAAAGTCAGACCCTTCACCAACTGAGCCACCCAGGCACCCCTGATCTTTGATGTTTTTTAAAAGATAAACATTTACTCTCAAGTCAAGAATGGGTACTCCCCATTAGCAAAAATCTGTAGAGAGATCCTGATGGAGAACTAGAGGAGTGAAGGAGAAATGCTTAGAACAGATAAAAGGAAAAGTCACATGGGCATGTTTCCATTCATTTTCAGTTTTTTATGCTAGATGTCTTAGTTTCCAGAGTATGCGTGTTCCATTGTCTTTATGCTATCTTACAACTGGGTCAGCTCTAGAAAACTATGAGCCATGCAAATTATTCTTGTTCACAAAAATTCACATTGTGCGAGAGGAACATAATTGATTATTGTCCGATGGATATTGACCCACTGTTGATCAATTTATAGATCATTCCAGCATTCATTACTTGACTACATATGTGTGGTAATTTGATTTTCCCTCCTATCTGGTTGTAAATCATTAGTTCCTGCACTAATTAATGAATTCAATAAAATCATTAACATTATAAAAAATATATCTCTTTCAAACTATAGTCAGATGCATGTTACCAGAATTTACCTGCAAATGCCATCAACCCTCACAAGCATTTATTGGTTACATCTGTAACCAGAGCTAAGCACCACCAGGGTTGCCCTGAAAATGCCAGCCCCCAACTCTTGCCCCTATTAGGATAGATATGACCAGTTAATCTATGCTGGGCTCTCTTGAGAACACCGTGCATATTTTATCTCCTTTAATTTTCGCAACAACATGAAGTAAGCAAGATTATTACCCCTGTTTTGAGGTGAGGTGCATGAGGCAAATAACTTCCCAAGGTTACATGCTCCATAAAGGGCAGGGATACAAATCCAGGCAGGCCAACTACATGTAGCATCTGTTCTATATTTCCTTTTAAAACACAACTTTAAGACCATATGTTGGGGTTGGAGTGCCTGGGTGACTCAGTTGGTTAAGCATCTGACTTTGGCTCAGGTCACTATCTCACAGTTAGCAAATTTGAGCCCCTCATTGGGCTCTCTGCTGATAGCACAGAGCTCACTTTGGATCCTCTGTCCCCCTCTCCCTTTGCTCCTGCCCTGCTTGCACTCTCTCTCTCTTAAAAAAAATAAACATAAAAAAAAACCAGTTTGTTGGGGTTTTACACTAGGTATGAATGTTGATGTCAGTGTTTTTAGCTGCATATTTGTTAAATTGAGTTTGGTAAATATTGCTGTTACTTGCTTGCTGCTTCTGCTTTTTTTTTTTTTTCCTTTACCTCCATTTGGGTGTTTATTCCACTCATGCTTGGATCTCACATGAAAACTTTTTTTAACTATGTCAAAACTATTTCAGGAATTCAAACTTTCTCCTGGAGTGGTTTTTCTACGTTTTTTATTGCCTCAAAAGAGGTCATAAGCAAGCACTTCCCAGAAATTACTTATACATAAAAGGCCATTGAGTGTAGTTTAAAGAGAGTTTTTACAAAGATTGGTACTGTGAAATCTTTAACTACATCTGAGCCAGAGAAGTATGCCAAGCTATGAATTTTCTTGAAAATCTTTCTTTGATTCCATTTATTGGGAAACTACAAAAAATGTTGGTAGAATTAATTCAGAGTCTTTCCAAATTTTCTTAAAAACAAGGGAAACATAGTAGTAAGACTTATAATAACACATGAAATGTGAACCCATGTGTTCATTCAGTCATTCAACCAGGACTTACTTACATTAAAAAGCAAGAGTTTGAAGTTTGGCTCTTTATTTATTATCTGTGAGATCTTGAACAAGTGGGTTGATGGCTTAAGTTTCTATAAAATAACAGTACAAATGGAACCACTCTTCAAGCAATACCTGGGTCATTTAATGAGGAAATGCATCGCAAGCACCTGGGCAGGAGGTTCAGTACACAGTAAGTTACTAAATTCTTCTCATCTCATAGCTTTCTTTTCTAATGTACCCAGAATTTTACCACCATGTGAGTAAGATCTGCCACAAAGTCCATCTGTACTTGTAGTAGTTATCTACTGCTGCATAACAAATATTCCCCAAACTTGCTACTTTAAACATAACACAGACTTACTATTCAGTTTCTGGGGATCAGGGACTGTAAGGCAACTGGCTTATGGTTATGCTCAGGTCTCTTCTGTGGTTGCAGTCAACCTACAGAGAGGGGCTCTTACCGGCAGACTGGCCATGGGGACAGGATGGTGGAAGAAGTGCTCCCAAGCTTACTCCTGTAGTTTTTGGTGGGATGTTTCAGTTCCTCACCATGTGTGCCTGGCTAAAGCTGCTCACCACATGGCTTCCCCAAGAATGAATGATATGAAAGGGAGACAGGGGGCTGAGAAAACAAGATGCCACAGCATTTTGACAGCTACTCTTGGAAATGGCATGTGTCCATCTGCTGTGTTCTGTTGGTCACACAAAGTGGACACTACAAAAGGTGCTCCAAAAGTGTGCAGATGGCTGTGAGCTGGTACCCCTGCAGGCTCTGGTGGAGGCTGGCTGACACTATGAGTTCCCCTATTAACAAGACTTTAAAAGGTTTCTTTGTTTTTCTGAATGGGAATTCTTTATTGTTTTCCATCATGCTGACAAATGTCCTTATTCCCTTCCCTGCCTCCCAATACTCCTACCTGGCCCTGTTTCCCATGATTTTCATATGGGGATCATGTGTTCCTCCAGACTACACAGTTCCATGACTTTTTTCTGCTAAAGTACCCTATTCATTTCTTGACAGGGATTGAAACCCTCCCTATTATTCTAAGTCCATTCCAAATTCTGCCTTCTGCACAAGAATTATCTTATTCTTACAATGGATGGTGTCTCTTTTTCTGAATCCTGATTGACCTCTCCATAAAATTCTTGTGCAGCAATTTCCTTATGCTAATATTCTGAGATTTCTGACAATCTCTAATTCTCATAAATTGATGAGGCAAAGTCATGAGACCCACTCATCTTTGAATCCCCTTCGGTGTCTGGCACACTGTGTAGTGGATATAATGCAAACCTCAAATGTTTGGTATAGTTGAACAAAATCAGCTAATGCACACTGGTGTGGAGATGATAATGAAGGAAGCAAGTGACAAGACCTTCAGTGTGACTGAGATTACCTACTGTGGTCAATTTCCTTCAGTCTTGCCAATATATGGACAAGTAACGGGCTCATTAGGTTAATTTTATGGATGTGGATTTGGCTATGAGACTGAATGGACATCAGCACATTTTATTGTGAATAACTGTTGAAATGTCATTCACCGGGATGCGCTTAGGCAGGAAAAATGTTCATTGAAGGCAATGATGAGCAGATAATAGCATTAAGGATCTTCTTTTTACTCTTCATAGCCCAGTTTCTAAGTGTGGCTATTGATAGGAAAACTTGGTGATTAAAATAGGTTCCCATATTTAGAACTGCTCTTTTAGAAACGGAGCCAAGCTCAAGCAAACTGTAGGGTGGATGTCAACTTCAGAATTTAGTGGTTGGGTTTTTATGCAAACATCAACACAGAAAGAGTCACAAACGTTTGAGAATTGCTGAGTTCTAAAGAGCCTAGAATGTGGTAGGCATGTGGGGTAGAGTGATCAAGGATTGTTCCCTGGTTCCCCAGTTTTGATTTCGATGCTTTTATAATTGAATAAGGACACAATATACTATCTAATATTATTTATATAATTTACATAATTTATACAATTTATAGAGGAAAACAATAGCAATAAATAATAGTGTTAGGCAAATACCTTATTTGCTTTTATGTTTATAGAATTTAGTGTCCATTTTCAGTCAAATTTTAAAAAAGCTATGATTATAGTGAAATGGAGCTTAGCTATTTCCAAAGATAATTAGTATACATTTTTGAAGTCTATGTCATCATTGAACTGAAAAGGAAAAAAATAATGTTCCTATGTAATGAAGGTTCACCTTCTTTGTAAAATGGATTGTAAGTTCATATGCATTCTGTACTGTAGCCTTAAAACAAAAATCTGGAAAGTTCTTTCTGCACCCAATGCACAGACTTGGCAATGTTGCTGAGTATCTCTTGGCTACGACTGTTTCCTACCTCTGACTGCTGAGCTGAGCTGAAATGGATGTTTTGGCTGGTCCTCCTTAGTGACACTTAATGTCAGTGAATTCCCAGGGTCTGTTTCTGTCCTTCCTCCAGTAATGAGAGTATCTGTTTTACGCCAGATATTTTGCACACATTGTTTCTTTTAATTTTATTTTCATAATATATGCATGGGCAAGAACAATTCCACCCATACCTAAGATAACAAAATTTAGTATTATATCAGATAATAAAATTAAAAATATCATCCTGTAATGCCCAAGATCTTAATATCACCCCAAAACCAGAAACCGCCAGGGAGACCGAGGCACGCATGTAAAAGCAAAGGGCAGTTTTATTACGGCTTAGGCTCGCCGGGCCTAAGTTCGGTCTCACAGCCTTCACCAACACAGTGGATCCATGCTGAGAGCCCTGAACAAGGGCTGAGTAGGGTTTTTATGGGGTTTGGGAAGGGGGAGTTACAAGAAATCGTGACATAGGTACAGTAACCCAATCATAATGGTACAACAGTATTGGCAGTAACTCTAACCATATACACTGTTCAGAGCGTCCGTTACTTTTGGCGGAACCCAATTACAACATTTAGGGTATCTTTGAAATTAACCAATTACAGAGCGAGTTCAGGGTCTTGTTTGGTGACTATGGGGTTCACTTTAACTCTAGGTAACAGGGTCCTATCTAGAGTTCCCATCTGCAGGTCTCACCCTTAGGAATGTGGGGTGAGGTAGCTGGGCTTTCCTGATTGGATACTACAGTGGTCTGCTTTTGCCCCGGGTAATGTATAATAACCACCAAATGGCCAAATGGTTCTGGAGCGACTGACCTTAGGCCTTCTAGTTTAGAGGGGAAACAAAGCCTGTCATGGCATCTGTTTGGTTCAGCCTTACAATCCTATTAACATGATAAATACGAGTGAAGAAGTGACAGAAAGCAGTTCCTTTACTGTATTCAATTTAAACTGGTATTGGAACTTTTGTGTTGAAATTGAACCCTTCCATGGAAATTTGAGAAATAAAATTAGTAAAGAATACTATTAGGGGATTATCAATGGGCTGGACATCATTAATCTATCACTGTAAACAATGATAATATGAGCATTTCCCCATGACACACTTTAGTTTTTGTTTTATTTTTAAGTTTCTTTTCTAAATTTTTATTTAAATTCCAGGGTAGTTAGCATACAGCGTCATATTCATTTAAGGTGTACAATATAGTGATTCCACACTTCCATACACCACCCAGGGCTCATCACAGTTCCCTCTTTCATCCCCATCATCTAGGTAATTCCAAGACATACTTTGATTTCATCTGATACTTAAAAACATTTTGTGAGGCAGTTAGATGGAACTGGCATTCCTACTTTAAAAATGAAGAACTGAGGTATATTGCTTGAGAAGCAATATCTAAATGTACACAGCTTGCTATTGGCAGAGGCCTGCCTGGCCACCATGTCCCCATGGCACTAACCTTAATTTATTTTCAGTAGGCCATGCAACTTTTATTGAACTCTCTCACATGCACTGAACTCGACATGGCATCTCTAAATGCGGTGCTTCTTAAATGTGATTGTTTAGGATTGCTCCCACAGGCTAATATCACAATAGTCTTATGTTGTATAGTTTAAATGTGATTTGAGTTCAGTACTTTTTTATTTTAAAAATTTCCTGGTAAAAATGCTACTTGAGTAGAACATTATTTTTCTTTCATCAAAGAGATTAAAGACCAAAAGATATATGAATATGGCTTTAAGTTCAAGATTCTAAACATTGGGTTCAAACCAATTTCTTTGTTTTTGACCTGTGAAAAGTGTACATTCTGAGAGTGGGCCATGACTAAACAGGGTCTTACGTGGCCACTCTTCTCTAACACAGTCTTCCTAACCCACTCTCTTATATGAGCTGCTTCCTTGAAATTGTGAGATTAAATAAAGTCATACAGCATTTGACCACATGGTAAACAATGGACCTCCATTTGTAAAGGTAATATTAAGGAATCCATTTTAAAATGCTCAGCTCCATTGAGGGATGCCTGGGTGGCTCAGTCAGTTAAGCATCCAACTCTTGGATTTCGGCTCAAGTCATGGTCTTACAATTCATGAGTTCAAGCCTCATGTTGAACTCTGTACTGACAGTGAGGAACCTGTTGGCATTCTCTCTCCCTCTCTCCATGCCCTTTGCTAGCTCTCTCTCTCTCTCTTAAAATAAATAAATAAACATTAAAAATAAATAAACTACTTGGCAATGAGAAAAAAAAAATGAAATCATGCCATTTGTAGTGATGTGGATGGAGCTGGAAGGTATTATGCTAAGTGAGATAAGTATGTTTCCACTCATATGTGGATCTTGAGAAATGTAACAGAAGACCTTGGGGGAAGGGAAGGAGAAGAATAGTTTCAAACAGATGAAGAGGCAAACCTGAAGAGATTCTTAAATATAGAGAACAAACTGAAGGTTCCTGCGGGGGTTGTGGGTGTGGGAATGGGCAAGGAGGACACTTGTTGGGATGAGCACTGGGTGTTCATGTAAGCGATGAATTGTGGAAATCTCTTCCAAAGCCAAGAGCATACTGTATACACCGTATGTTAGCTAATCTGACAATAAATTATATTTCAATATATAAATAAATAAATAATAAAATGCTTGGTCCCACTGATGCTGAGCATTACTTGGAAGGTTTTTGAGAGAATCATTAGTGTGCTCTCAATAGTTTTCCATTAGACATCCCCTATTAGATACTCTCCCACCCCCGATATTACATAAGTGACTTATAAAATGGTCAGAAGTTGAGCCGTGTGTTCTCACGGAGGGCATCACCACATGGGTGTGGGCTGTGGCTGGGCATGAGGACAGCACTTTGCCCACAGGTGCGTGGGTTAGGAATAAGGCAGGACCTTGCCGAGCTCCACAGCATTCTGGTTACACTCAGGAGCATATCCGGGAGATTTTGACAACATCATCAAAATGAATGAAAGGCAAAGCACCGAGGTTGGGTGTGGTGACCCATGGAAGAGCAGAGGTAAGGCTCAGCAGCAAACTGCACACCAGCATTGCTTGAGAAAGAGAATCCGATTGAGTGTGGCTACATTTACCATGGAAATGTTGATAGAATTATGCTGGTAAGACATATTCTTCTCTTTTCCCCATAAGAAAAATAATATGGATGAATTATTATCCAAAAAATGTACTCTGGAAGAATACCTAAGTAGTCTAAGGTAAAAAGGTAAAACTATATCATGGAATAGTATCTAAGCAATCTAAGATAAAAATGAGGAGCATCCTAATTATCCTAATATTTATTTAAATTTTAAATCCAAGAAAATCTAAATCTGTGGACAGTGGTTTGTATTATAAATTTCTGGAAAGAATTTTCCATTTCATGTAAATTATAAGTTTCTTGCTACAAATTAACAATCAGGATCCTAAAGGCGCCTAGGTGGCTCAGTCAGTTGAGTGTACGAACTCCAGCTCAGGTCATGATCTCACGGTTCACAAGTTTGAGATCTGCATCAGGCTTTGTCCTGACAGCTCGGAGCCTGGAACTTGCTTCAGATTCTGCGTCTTCCTCTCTCTGTCTGCCAATCCCCTGCTCGAGTTCTATTTCTCTCTCAAAAAATAAATAAACATTTAAAAATTTTAATAAAAAACCTCTTAGGATCCCAGATTAAGATCCCTTAATAAATATAGGATTTTATTAAAACATTCAGGCAAATTTAAATTATTTTGCTAAAAACTAACATTTTAAAATGCATTGTTACTAAGTATTAAATATTTCCTTAGAGCTAAAAATAAAACATATAAGAGTAAATTTTCTTAGCTAAAAAGTATAGAAACATGTTTAGAAGAGCATAAATGTTCCTTTCAGGTTACAGACAGTCCAGACACCATATGGAATTTTGCTGCTGTGTGTGTTTTGCATGGTCGATGACTTCTCAAACATTCATATACTAAGGAATTGAGTACAGGCACTTATACTCCATCTTCACCTGACATTTCCTTTTCGATAAAAATAGTGCAGCACAATTAGTTCTTTGTCAGAACAATAAGTATATAGTCAGTCTTTATATAGCTGGTCTGGTCTCAATTCTATATCGCTTAAGTGCATCTCAGGAACAAGTCCATAGGCACTCTTCATATGAGCTGTTTCTTATTTTATTTTAGGCTGATATATTTTTTTCTCATAGTATTTCTTTCACACTGACTCTTCAATGTTACAGGATTTGAAATTAAATTTAAATCTTGACATTTAATGTAATCTGTTCCTATTAATTTATCTTAAGATCACACCTGGAAGTTTTTTGTTTCTTGTGCTTCTGAAATTAGTGCATATATTTTGAATATATTTTTACAGTTGTGAGACAGGAAACTTTCAAAGCAACAATGCAGAAGGGTGATTTTTGTGTTTTTTGGAAAGAATATATCACCTTTGAATAGGTGAAGCAGAAAAGACTTGTTTATGTGTAAATAGGGGACCATTATTAACAGTATAATGTATAAATGGGGACCATGTACCCATATTTTTTATTTCCATCTATTATCCCAGCATGATTATTAAAAATGTTCCCCTTCACACCTAAATATCTTTGGTTTGGAGGACACATTGCATAGTCATCCTAAAATACATCAGTCTGGGAACAAGCAAGAATCACCCTCTCCTATGGAGCAACCATAAAGGACAAAGTTGTTCTAAAACAAAACGCTTAAATATCTATTTTTGTATGACTCATATATTATTTAAATTGTGGATTTAATAAATATTTTATTGAGTCTTTATAAGGCAAGCACTCTGTCAGGCAGCTGCCGGTTGTTAGTAATAGACTTCTAGAGATGAGGAGGCAGTGACAATAGGGTTTTACATCTTACTCAATACCTAGAGAAAGACAAAAAAGGCATTTGGAAGCTGGAAATAAAACAAAAGAAAATCATTACAGGGGAACCAGGTCACAAGCTCCACAATACAAATACAAATGGTTAAAAAGGTGGGCTGGTATCTGCATCTGCTTGAAAGAAATCCACAGAAACATCAAGGTGTCTGGAGGTCCTGAGACCCTGAGGACCCCCAGAAACAGTCAGGTTATCTCTGTGTCCATGGTCAGTCTATGAAAGTCTACCAGAACATTGTCTCCTGCAACAGTGAATGACCAGAAGGAGAAAACCCAGCCCACCCAGACTCCAGTCCAGTCCAAGGTCTGAGGTTTGAGGGTTGGGGGACAAATGTTGGGGGTTAGACTGCAGGGAAGGGAAAGAGATGTTGGAAACAGAAGCTCAGGAACAAGGAGAGGATAGTACATTCAGGGAGCCACACAAGCAAGAGATGCTGCCTTTTTACATTATGAGGAAACAAGAGGAGAGGGGCCTCTGTTGAGAAGTTACTGTAAATCATAACTTTTTGGTAATGTTCAGAAAAATTAATGGCAAGTAAAAATGGAAACATGAGCATCAAATACAATATAAGATTAGTACAAAAAAATACACACGATCAAAGCACACTAAAGAGACATACCAGGGTAGACATCCAAATGGCAATTCTTATTTCAAAATATATCAGATAATCAAAAACACTAGCAAACGTGAGCCTAGCACATAATGTCTTCAGAAAAATATGAGACAAGATAGACCGAAACTAAAATGAAATCAAGAAAAAGATTAAAAAAAGGATTTGAGAGAAATTGATAAAAATTAAAGATTGGAAAAGTATGTCCAACATACAGATAATAGGAGTCCCTGAAGAAGAAAAACGACACAAAATAGAACTAGAAGGAAATAAGATATTTTATGGTTTTTCTTATAAAATGAAGGTGTATATAAAATAAGCATGTCACTTACTTGACAATAATAACACAGGAAATCGGCACTAACTCATACAAACTGTTGGAATGTAAAATATTTTTTTAGATCACTAGCTGACATGGCTCTTATTTATAAGGGAAACATTAATTATCAATCTTTTTTAGTAGTGATGGTTTAGGTCAGAAGAAAGTGGAGTGAATTTCTAAAGCTCCTGAGGAAAGGAAATGTGATAAAGCCACTCTGGGGTGATGTGATAATAATTCGAGGAAGCCAAGGAATGCACAAACACAGGCACACATGTGTATGTGGAAAAAATGACACACAAAAATGCACACACACACATGTACACACATCACGATCCATCAAAACAGTTAACAGGGTGCTTTGATGATTCAAATGAAACTTTTCTCTTTTTCAAAAAGAACATCAAACATCAATCTTCTTCCTTCTGTGAATCTGTCAGTGTGCAGTAAAGAATTTACACCTTGAAGAACCCACAATTTAATCTTCAAAAAAGGATAATGATTAAAATTTATTGGAACTCATCAAATAGATTTAAATGTATGCATTCATAATAATATTTTAAAATGAATTTGAAATATTATTAAGGAATATTTATCTTGAAAACTAGTAAATAAAGGGAAAGAAATAAGCATTTATCTTCCCTTTCATACAAGAACTCACAACCACTGAGTAATCAAACAGTAGATTGGTTGCATCTCCTCCTTACATTTGCTAATCAGTGAGAGAGGTAGCATGCCACTGTGTGGCCACCTATGTGAAACAATGGGTCCAGGCATCACTCTTCAATAGTCAACATCACAAAATGGGACATTACAGGCCTTCTGATAAAAGAACACAATAATTTGGCAAAAGGGATGGAAGAGGAGTCTGACCAAACCTGTGTTCAACACCCAGTGTGTAGAGAACCCAGAGGCTGTTTCTTTGTAAAATTCTGCAGGTCAAATGCTCTGGATTCCTCAACAGATAAAATTGAAGGAGGAGAAATGGTAGAGCAGGGAATGTGTAACATAAAAGAGACTTAAAAGACATAAAAACAAACTTTGAGAACAACACAAGGTAGCAGTGGCCATAAAAGTCAAGTAACGGTTATTTGGGGAAGAGAGAGGTTTGGTCCAGTGAGAGGTCTCCGTGGCATCTGTACAGGGCGGTGGTGCGAGAGTGCTTACAGTCCGTATTTTGTGATTTTTCTGGCTCTCTGTTTTGTGTTGTAATAAAGTTTTTAAAAATAAAGATGCGCCTTCCATCCCACCCCGCTGTGTCATAAATACGTATGTGTCTTCTCTCTTCAGTGTCTCTATGTGCCTGGTTGACGCTTTGTAACATACTAGTAGAACCCACAACATAGTACTAATAATATCAGTCATCACTTCCATCTTCTGATTATTATATGGACCTGGTACAGCTGCTTCCAGTCTCCTAAACCTTGCACCCAACCAACCAGCCATGCTTGGGACGTTTCTTTAGGCAACAATTCTTATAACTGCAAATATTACTTCTTTAATCAGTTATTACTCACCTGAGACGCCCCAGCTGCATCCTCTGGTTCCTAAACATACAGGGACTGTAGCTTTCTGTTTTGAGTCTGGCTGACACCCAGCTCACCCTTCCTGGGTGTCTCCAGGCAAGAAATAAAGCCACAAGTACAAACTGTGAGATTCCCCTCCTTTAGCACCCCACTCACTTGCTGTCTGCTTAAGTCTCTCCCCCTCAAATTGTTGCTTCCTGAACATTTGCCCAGATTACACTGGTATCTGAATGATGATTATTTCAACTGGGGCTACTTTTAGGAAAAGCTGAAAGATTTTGGAGTGGCTGCGTGACTAATTTCTGATTTTAGTCATGTGTTTTTTGATGTTATATAAATTCCAGGTGACATCAAACTTGTGTTAAGAGGATAGTTCTGAAGAATAAATAATACCCTGACTTTGCCAAGAATATTTCTGTAGGGAAAGTAGAAGTTAATAATTTTGAGGAAGGGATGATGATACATGTGCAGAATCACCCAGTGTTTGCTTGCTCAGTCACCTCAAACAGACCCATCAATAATTACTTTGATTCACTGGGGAAATAAGACTACTGAAAATAATTAAATGCATTTGGAACCAGAAGATACATTTGCATTATCACTTTCCTTTAGTGCAAGTAAGAAGATTTAAAACATTATGAGCCATGCTGTCTTAGAGCACAGAATGTATATATTATATGTGACAATAGGCTGCTTTTGTGCTAATTGTTTCACTTAGCGTTTGTCAAATCAATCACATTTTTTTATACAATAAATTACTCTTCATTTTTTTTTCTTTTATATCCTCTTTGGTAAAAAAAAAAAACACACACACAAAACAGAGTGAGTTTTTTTTTATTTCGAACTAAAGTATGTCACAATAGTATTTTAAAACATACTTTCTTTTTTTGTTGTTTATTTATTTTTGAGAGAGAGAGAGCACTAGCAGGGGAGGGGCAGAGAGAGGGAGACACAGAATCGAAACAGCTCCAGGCTCCTAGCTGTCAGCACAGAGCCCAATGTGGGGCTCAAACTCACGAATGGTGAGATCATGACCTGAACCAAAGTCAGACACTAAGCCAACTGAGCCACCCAGGCGCCCTATATTATCCTATGTTTTAATGTTTATTTATTTTTGAGAGACAGAGAGCAAGTGGGGTAGGGGAGAGAGAAAGAGGGAGAAACAGAATCCCTGCTAGGGGCCCCTGATGTGGGGCTTGAACTTGTGAATCATGAGATCATGACCTGAGTTGAAGTCAGATGGTTAACAGACTGAGCCACCCAGGTGACCCAAAAACATACTTCCTATGATTATCAATAAATTTTATTTTTTCTCTACATTTACCTATCATTAATCCTCCATATAAAAGGCTATTCATGTAATGAAAGGCTTAAAAACAAATATTTTGGTTAGAGTCAGATGTATCAGACACACAAAGGAGAATATATGTAATACAAAAAAAATCATAAAGTAAATAAAATTATTAGAATTTAGCCTTCAGCAAAGTTTCACCAGACATTATAATTGTATCACATTTTTCTTTTTCTGAGACAGAGGGTATTATTTTCAGCTTCTTTTTAGTTAAATTTGAGATTTTATCTGGGTTTTGCAAAAGATATGGAGAGAAATTTCTTGTCTCCTTTAAAACTCAGCTTTTTAAAGCATCTCACATTATTATTAAGTTCTTTCTTTAAAATTTTCACCAAAATTTGGAGTTATGTGCTCCCAGTGATGGAGCGACTATAAGATCAAGAGACTTTTCAGTCTGGCTCTGCGGTGATTGTACAGAGTGATTTCCCCCTCCTCAAACCATGATCTAAACATCTATCGTGAATAATACACATAAACCTTGTCATGTAAGGCCACAAAGACTTGGGGCTAATTTGTCTTCACACGTGAGCTGAATGTGTCCCGACCAGTATGGAACAGACATCCTGGCAACATGCCAGATCCCGGGCTGTGTCTTCTGAAGATAATTTCATCACCTCTGTTGATTTTAATTATTACATCATGTCTTTTACTTCGAAATCTTGTCCTTAAAAAGATTACAGTTGAAGTATGTTACTTAGCACATGCTAACTTAGTAGATTGGATTTGCTAATCTTATTCCATTTTCATGAATCTGCACTTCCAGAATAGACAGAATATTAAGAATGGCCATATTCTCAATTGCATATGTGACTCACTGAGTTTAGTCAAACCGACAATAAAAAGCTTAAGCCTATAGAGAACAAGTGCTTCTGGATTTCTGTTCTCTATAGACTTAAGCTTTTTAATGACGGTTGTCAGTCTCGCATTTCAGCATAATAAATATGCCCAAACTTAGTTGTGTAGAGGGAAAAAGATGCATTTGCTCATATGTTCTCTAGATTCAAAATTTAGAAAGGGCAGAGAGGGAGTATCTGTTTCTTTTTTTTTTTTTTTTCTAATTTTCTTCTTAATGTTTATTCATTTTTGAGAGAGAGAGACAGAGCATGAGCGGGGGAGGGGCAGAGAGAGAGGGAGACACAGTATCCAAAGCAGGCTCCAGGCTCCAGGCTCCAAGCTGTCGGCCCAGATCCCAATGCGGGGCTCAAAGTCACCAACTGTGAGATCATGACCTGAATGGAAGCTGGACACTTTTAACCAACTGAGCCACCAAAGTGTGCCAGGAAATGCCTGTTTCTGCCCAAGGCTCCTCTGCTCCAAAGATTCAGAAGCTGGGGGTGACTTGGAGTCCTATAAAGTCATGTTTATTCTTATGTCTGGCATCAGGACTGTATGAACCCAAAGACTGGACTCCAACCACAGACCCTACCATACATGGCCACTCCATGTGGACTGGCCTTTTTACAGTTTGGTCTGAGTGAGACAGAATTCTCACACACAGTTCAGAGTCTTATGTACGAGTATTCTAACAAACAAGGTATAAGATGTATCAAGACTTTGGTTTTTAGTTGAATTATAGTTAACACACAATATTATGTTAGTTCCAGGAGTACAACATGGTGACTCAGTGATTATATATACATTAGGGAATACTCTCCACCATAACTGTAGTTACCATCTGTCAACATGTAAAGTCTTTAAAAATAATAACATTGTTATTATTAATATTGCTATTTAGAGAGAGAAAGAGCATAAGCACAAGCAGAGGAGGGGCAGAAGGAGAGAGACAGAGAATCCCAAGCAAAGTAGGGCTTGATCCCATGACCTTGGGTTCATGACGTGAGTGGAAATCAAGAGTCAGAAACATGGGGCACTTGGTAACTCCATTCGTTGAGCATCAGACTCTTTATTTCAGCTCTAGTCATGATCTCATGGTTGCGAGATCGGGCTCCACACCAGGCTTGGAACCTACTTAAGATTGTCACGCTGCCCTCCTTCGCCCCCACTCATGTGCTCTCTCTCTCTCTCTCTCTCTCTCTCTCTCAAAATAAAAAAAAAAAAAGAGTCAGACACTTAACTGACGGTGCCACACCACACAACATTACTGATTATATTCCCCATGTTTACTTTTCACCTCCATGACTAATTTATTTTATAACTGGAAGTGCTATACCTTTTAGTCCTCTTCACTGACTTCACCCAGGCCCCCAATCCCCTCCTCACCTACTTCACCCAGCCCCTCAGCCCCCTCCTCTCCTCTGTATCTGTGATATGTTTCTGTTTTTTGTGTGTTTGTTTTCTGTTTTTGAGTCCACCCACAACTGAAATCAAATGGTATTTGTCTTCTTCAAAACGTCCCAAGTTTAATGACCTGGGTAAACATTGTCACTCCTGCACGTTCTATGAGAAACAAGTGAATCACACCCCGCACAGAATCGAGGAGAAGAGTTTTTGACCCCTATCTCTGAAAGGGAGGACATTAAGAAAATTGTGATTATTTCTTGCAAAACTGCCGTAGTTGGGAACCCCAGGAGCTTCTTGAATCATACAAATCACCGGCAGTACATGTAAAATGTTTTATGTATGTGTTTTTGTTTCTGAGCAGGTCTGAAATATTCATCCTAGAAGTCAACTGCAGAATAACAAAATCTCAAGTATTATTTTTGTGACTGCCTCTGCAGTTATAACATTAGTAAATTGAGAAATATTGCTCACACCCACTTAGTACATAAAATATCTAAAGTAATTCTCTAAAAAGACCTGCAATAGTATAGAGGTTTAAATGGCTACAAATTAAAAGACAAATAAATGCTAAGGGAAAATTCCTTGGAGAAGGTAACCATCAGAAACCTAGCCAAAGATGTTAGTATGTAAGCTGTGTATAAAATGCCTGGATAAACTTAGTTTTTCTACTTTGTGTCAGCTGCTTCAATGATATTAACAGCTCAAAGAATTTTTCTTCAGAAGTCCAGAGCCCATTCTTAACAAAAATGTTTTCACTAGACTAAAATACTGACGCCTTTCACATTTCAACAGATGTCTAACATTTTTGAAGACTTAGTGGTAACTCTCTTTTTATGTGGTTCTTTTTAAAGCCACAGCCATACTGATAGATATCATGTAATTTTAACCCATGGTTGATTTCCTTTTTAAAAATTCGTCCAGACTAAGACACAGAGCACCATTTGATAACACATCCCTGAAGAGCTCCCTGCGGTTATCCTGTTCCTAATCTACAGTAATTCTTATTCCTCTTGATAGAGGTAGGGGAGTGTTTGTTCAGACAAACACAGAACATTGTGTGGTTAACAAAACCGACTGAGTCGTGAAACCATTCACCCGCTGCTCGCCTCTCAAAGACTGACAGCTCCTCTTTCCAACCGAACTACCTGAGCTAATTTTACAGTGCAAGGAGGTGCCCACATTTGGGCTTGATGGTTAAAATCAGAAAATAAACTAATAAGGCAGTGACGGCAGTGACTGTGTGTGCCCATATCATCTGTGTCATACACAGATATGTTCAGCTCCAGTTTTCAGGACTGGGGAGGCCCCTGAAGAACACTGGCTCTGAGAACACAGAAGCAGGTAGGATCACAGAGGTACACATGACAGGGAGCAGGATGCTCCAGGCAGAGGTGGGTGGACAGGGGTCCAGGGAACAGATAGAACAGATGGACAACCAGGGAAGTGGTTGTAGACACACGGATAGTTTGGGATCCTGTCCTCAAATATGGGGCCATGAGCTGCTCTGGCTCTGAACCTACAGTCCTGGAGCTGTGCACTGAGAACATCAGCCTGGAAGAGAGTTTGTGCTGGAAGGAAGGGCAAGGGTGGGTCAAGACCGGATTTGACACTAAAGATGAGAGAGAAGATTCCTTGCAGGGGATGGTGCCTGGAGGCTCCTGCTCCAAATCACCTGAACAGAAAAGTGGACTAAAATTATCTGAGAAAATAAGTACAAAGAGTGATTTTCCTTTCCACTCCACAACGGGAAAAACCCCACATAGCTAGCCCTTTGGTAATATCTTTAGAAACGTGGTGCCTTTATTACACACATATGAATGTGTTGCAAGTCTGTTTAGCTACTCAAATTGCCAAAGGGAAGGTTTAAAGAGCTCATGTTTCCAAATGATCATCTAATCAGCAGCTTAAGGAGACAGGTGGCTGGAGTGCAGTGAATTCTCACAAAATCAGAAGGGAAAGGGCAATAAAATATTAATATAAAATAAAATAATAAAATAGGGAAACAGAAAGAGTAGTGATGAAGACTTAATAAGCCTTAAAACCCCATGCATTTAGAAGTGAAGCATGGCTTCATACAGAAATATGGGGTTCAGTGGGAAAGATGCGCTTTGGGGAGGCCTGTGGGATTTGAGGTTAGCTTGTGCTGAGACATGTGGCCTTGCGGCTAGCACTGAAGTTAATTTGACCCATGTTGGGCTAACTGCTGCCAGAGAGCTGTTCAAAGACCTTGGCTTCCAATTCATCATCACACTGTAAATACAACGCTCATTTCCACAAGGTGAGGTTTTCCTGACGGTAGGAGATTAAATCAAACTGTGCATAGCTTAAGTGCAGCCTAATCTGGCATTTTAAGGCTAAACGGATGGAAAGAAGAAAATGTTGATGGAGATCTATGAGCTAGATCTCCACAACAGAGTCATTACGCAGAAATTAAATTCGTGTGTGGAGTACCACCTCCAGTGGGCGAGCCTGAATTAGAATTAGAAACAAAAGCAAAAACAGAACTGCATCTTTTCAAAAGCTCCATCAGGTTATAAGGAACCTGCACCAGTAAAATGATTCTAGACTTGGAAACTACCAATAAATAATAATCATGTGACTCTCTAGCAAGATGTGAATTATACAAATGAACATTTCAACCTGCTTGAATTCATGTAGTCCATAGCAACCCTATCTATTGTTATTTATCCTCAATTTATAGAAAACCTGGGGGCACGTACTGGTTAAGAAACATGCCTCAGGTCTCACATCTCGTATGTATGTGTTTGTAGTAAAATTGGAATCCAGACAGTATACTCCTAACTGCTGTGTCATCATAATTTATTAAAAGGTCACAAATTTGGGATAATGACACTCATCTTGGGAGTACAATCAAGTGTTTGAATCTAACCATTTTTAAAAATTATTCAAAAGTACATATTTTTTAAAGTCCCAGAGCAAAATACAGAAACAAAGATGCTTGCTTGATGGGAGAGAACTTAAAGCCATCGGACGCCTGCTGTCCCTAAGTTCTGCCTGGAATGGAAGCTGACTCCAGGAGTGAGCCCTCCCCTGCCCCATCCACTGCCTTCAACCCTTGTTCCCAGAATTCTATCCTTCTCCAAACCTGATGTTCAGAGACATCAGGTCACTTGCTCACAGTCACACCGTCAGTTAATGATGGAAGCTGTCTGCCTCCTTCCAAAGGTCACGCTCTGTCCTATGCACACGTCTTCCTTGTTAGATAGTTCTAGATGTTACTAGTAAATGGTGACCTATGAAATATGCAAAGTTCAGTACTCACAGAAAATATGCGACTCCAGGAAAGTGAATGTTTGTATCATTTTAGTTATTCGTATCAAATTTTTCCTCATTATTCAAAGGAGAAAAAAACTTTACTTCTGTTAACCTAGCTGTGTACAATGGACAAGATAATATCCCCATGCTAGGTAACAAGTTATGTATTAACTGTTAGCTATTATGTTATACTTTTTAATTCTTAGATAGCAATATGTTAGATTCAACAATTATCAAACACTTGGGCAAACCAAGCATTTTATTACAAATATATGAGACTTCTTTTTTTTTTTAAGTTATTTGAAAGAGACAGAGCATGTGAGCAGGGGAGGGGCAGAGCGAGAGAGAGAAAGAATCCCAAGCAGACTCTGCATTGTCAGGACAGAGGCGGATACATGTCTCGAGCCTACGAACCATGAGAGCATGACCTGAACCAAGATCAAGAATTGGATGCTTAACTGACTAAGCCACCCAGGAGCCCCCCAAAATATATGGGACTTCTCTTAATACATGTTTTCATTTACAGTTACTGAAGAGAAGAAAATTTGGATGACTTTTTCCTGAATGTATAAAAATAACTAATGATGTTTCACTTAGTTGGGTAAATAAGTATAGGGATTTATATTAGGCAACCAAAAATAGAAGCTATAGAATAATCTAGAGAATTTAGAATAACAAGTTTACAAAACTTTTTAGGTATCTGTACAGATGGCTGTTCTTCCTAGAAAGTGCCTCATGTGCATATATAAACAATTCAATACTTAAATGCTGCTTGCCTCTTCTTCTCACCCTTTCCTCAACACAAGTGTCTGGGAAAAATCAATTTTTATATTTCAAATTCAGAAAGAGTTCATTTTTATACATACCCCAGAGCTCTCTGAATCTAATCCAAATTCTGTCTCCTGGTTTGGGAGGATTAGAGAACAATCTTTGCCTAAACCACAGACTCTTTTGCAACTGAAAACTTCATATTTAACAAGGTCAGAGAGTTTTCTAAGAAAACTAATCACTTACTTGGAAAAAAGTGGGATCATAAACTCCTCAATCATACCAAATCGAGGCCAGCAGGCAGCACCAAATGGCCTCTCTGTGTGGTGGTGGGAAAGGCAGACTCATGGGCTGTAGCACTTTGAGCCTTGCGCACCACATAGTATATGCTGTCTTTATCTTTATAACATTCCCTATTTGTTCATTATGAAGAATATCTGGTAATTGTATATAAGTATATGTAGCTCTAACGTTGTAATTATACATAATATAATCTGTAACATGTTCTATCATATTTTATCATATATCTTACAGAATTACATATGTAGTTTTATATAACTATAGATATAAAAATGAAAGTGATATACATAGTTTTATACAACTATAAAGATAAAAATGAATAGTGCCACCACCCTCTGCATTATTCTCTCTTGTGTATAAACTTTTCTTAATTATCTATTAGTTTTAAATGCACATGTAACTTCCTGTTAGGCTTTTAAAAACACATTAGTAATTCTAATTTTTCTCATAAGTCTAAGCACTCTTGAAAAACATGATATTTAATTCCATTATAATATTCTGGAAGCTATTTCCTCATTTCATTACTGTTAGACAATTTTTGCATCCAAGAAATTTACTATGAGAATTGCTATAATAAATCAGCATGTATGTATATATTTGTGTGAAATTCTGATTATTCTTGAAAATTGAGTCTTAGAATAGTGCTGCATTTTTAATTATATATATCACCTACAAGAATATTTAATCTTATTTATATATTTTTAAATAGTCTTATTTCTATTTTAATAATAAGTAATCTTAGGTTGATTCAGTTCAAACTGGATATACATTTTCCAATTAAATTAAAAAATACATATTTCACGTTGAGACTGTGAAGGTTTATAATGAAAACTGATATTCCCTCTTATTGTGCCATACACCCCTCCCACCCCATGATTAATCATTTTAATTATTTCTGTTTTTAATTTATCATTAGAGGGATATAATGGTTGCTTTTAAAACCCTAAAAAATGTAATTATTCAATCACTTTTTTTGATCTGTGAAGGATAGGCCTCAGTCTTCTAATCAGCTGTGAGATGATGACTCAGCTTATATTCTCCTGGCCTAATTTTCACCTGCTCACCCTATTTTCAGTAGTACATTGTTATTTTTTTTTTACCTCTTTGAGTGATTATAGATCTAAATAATGCATTTAGATCTCTGTTACCCTTTCCATCCATTTTAGCTGATGTCTTGAAATCTCTTTTTATAAGAAGAGGAGATGTGCCTCCTAAAATTGCCTTCCACTTTTTACCCTTTCAATTTCCTGGTTTCCATCACTTGTATTTTTAATTGTACAAGTGACAATTTTTTTATGCTTTCTCTAGATTGTTGCCAAAAATTAAAAATTGAATTAATAGCATTTATATTATTATGAGTACATAAACAGATGGATACATAAGAAGAAATATAATAGATCTGCAAGAATGTCCAATATCTGACACACAGATGTCCCAGATAGAGATGAGAGATGGTGAGACTGTCTGGGTCACTCAATGTCTGGCACAATAATCTGGAAATTTCAAAATAACATGGTATAAAGAAAGAAAATCTGAAAAAGTCTCAGGAAGAAGGAAATTTTTAAAAAAAAAATGCATTTCCCAATAGTCAGTCAGTGTTAGTTTCAAATACAAATGTTTTCAGCCATGAAAGGACACAAGAATTATTCACCATGCATCTATTCTTATAAAGTTATTTCAGGATATGCTCCAAAACTAACAAATCAACCAGTAAATGCTTAAAAAGTGACTAAACTAATTTGAACAATTACTTCCCAGAGAACTTAAACATTCATCATTCTATGAATTTTCTTCATTACTTTCTGGATTTAGATTAACCTTTTTCTTTGATTATATTTTAGAATCAAAGAAGCAGTTAAATCCAAGCATTGAGTAATTGACCTTGTGGTTTGTGGGTTCGAACCCTGTGTCATGCTCTGTGCTGAGAGCACAGATCCTATTTGGGATTCTCTCTCTATCACTCTCTCTCTGCCCCCCCTTGCTCATTCGTGCATGTGCTCTTTCAAAATAAATAAACAAACTTTAAAAACAAAACAAACACACACACACGCACACACACACACACACATGCACACACAGGACATAAAGCGTGAAGTTATGAAACTTCCAAAGATGGAGAATTCTTTTTGCACTTGTAAAAACATCCAGTTATTTACACAGGGTCTCAGACTTCTCCAAAGTAACATTCAGTATCAGAAAAAGTCAAATACCTATACAATCCTCAAAGGAAGAAACTAAAGCCAACCATTTTATACACATGCAAATTCTTTTCCAAATATAAAGTCAGTGATATTTTGTTGTATACAATAACCCAGAGAGTATTATTATCCCATGCCCATCTTGAACAGCCTGCTGAAAGGGATTCACCTAAATAGAGGAGCTCTAGAAGGGATACAATCAAAGGAGTGAGCAGTGAACACGTTTCCTGGAGGAGCCAAGCTGAAAACAGATGTGAGCATTACATTAAGAAGATATGGACCACCTCTGTCAAAAGGTCAGGAGGGAAAGTTGGAAGATTGAGTAGCAATGCTGGTTTGCTCATCTTTGCAGCCAAGAACAGATTTCACTGATAATCTGATAAATCAAGTCATAGAGGAATAAACATAGATACTCTCTGAAAAATAAGAACATGAAAAGGATAAAGAATTCAAATTACAGTAATACACTGCCCAGGGTCTCCTCAGGTTAAAATCAAGGTATTTGTTGGGGCTACAATTTTGTCTGACGTTCAGTGTTTTCCTTCAGACTCATTGGTGTGGGTAAAACTCGCTTCCTTGAGGGGGATGCTGGGGTGCTCCATTTTCTCTCCAGTTGGCAGGTCCCAATGTCCTGGGGCCACTCAGAGTTCCTCTGCACGTGGCTTCCAGAGGCTGGTCTTGTTTTAGGTCTCTGGAGAGTGCCTTGCTGGTGTTTCTTGCCCCTTTTAAGGAGTCATATATCAGGCCAGACCCACCAGGGTATTCTAATTAACTCAAAATCAAACTGATCAGAAATCTTTTTTTTTTTAGTGTTTTATTTATTTTTGAGACAGAGAGAGACAGAGCATGAGCAGATATGGGCAGAGAGAGAGGGAGACACAGAATCTGAAGCAGGCTTCAGGTTCTCAGCACAGAGCCTGACACCGGGCTCGAACCTACGAACATGAGATCATGACCTGAGGTGAAGTCAGAGGCTTAACCGACTGAGCCACCCAGGTGCCCCAAACTGATCAGAAATCTTAATAACATCTGCAAATCTTTGCCGTGTAATGTAAAGTTACCATAAGAATGATGTTCTGTCATATTTATATACTCTACCCACACTCAAGAGAAAGGGAAATGGATGATCCCCCGAGTCATTGGAGGAGATTTTAGAATTCTTTCTGTCACTGATGTATTTTACTTGAAAAAATCAAATTGATTTTGTATATTCTATGCATATACATAAAGCCATTTTCACAATAATCCAGTAATTTTGAAGGAGTATTTTTTTTACTATACACTCTTCTATACATGAATGTAAATCCTATTAAAATGTCTTAAATGGGTTTATAAAACTGCTTATTAAGAAAACTTTGAAGTAGTGATTTCACCCATTGCTTCAGTGTTCCCAGACAGAGATAGCCTATAATTCAAATTACATATTTTAATTTTTTTTAACATTTGTTTTTTTTTGAGAGACAGAGAGAGACAGTGTGATCAGGGGAGGGGTAGAGAGAGAGGGAGACACAGAATCCGAAGACAGGCTCCAGGCTCTGAGCTAGCTGTCAGCACAGAGCCTGACATGGGGCTCGAACCCACGAACTGTGAGATCATGACCTGAGCCAAAGCCAGACGCTTAACCGACTGAGCCACCAGGCACCCCTCAAATTATATTTTAAACAACTTATGTACTTTGGTTTTTGAACTTGTTTAATACTATTGATAATCATGAAAAGTTTGCCTCAAGCCAACTCTGACTTCCTGCCCACTCACATTCCAAATCCCAGTTTACTGGTGTGACAAGACACAGAACACACACCTGTCTCATAAACCATATGATCCACATAGAAATTTACAGCTCTTTCTGAGGTGGGAGTTAGAGACACATTAAATTGATTTTATATATTAAAATTGGAATACACCTCTGGAATGATTGTCTAATTAATAAGACACCATTAGTTTTGCTACCTGTGTGTACATTCCTCAGGTGATTGGTGATTTGATTCATCTTGTACCATCAGCAGGATGGCCATGGAGAAATTAATTCCATGAAACGTCTTTTCCTTCCCCCAATTATCTTCACAGTTATAGATACATTATACAGTCTTCAATTCTTTCTACTTAATAGTTCTCGACTGAATCATAACTAAAGGAGAAATTGTTTCTTTATTACAAATAATGTTACAAGGTCCCTTGGCAATATATTTATATAAAGCAAAATGATTTCATCAGAGAGCATATTTAACTGAATGGAAATTTTTCTATTTATACACATTGTTCAATACCTAATTATTATTTTTTGAATTGTTTATTGCTTTTTCATAATGATTAGAGTCAAAGAATTTAATGCTGACAGGGACTTCGACATCATTTGATATGAACTTCTTCCCAGGGGAAAGTTACCTGAGAAGCATTCCTGACCAATCACCATTCTGTTTTGCCTAATTTTAATTTCATTAGCAATGGATAAAACATGATGCTCAATTCATCCATTTCTATCACTGAACTCCTGCAATCTTTAAAATATTACTTCCCATCTTAGTAGAAATCTTGTGCATAGTGTCTGGTCCAAACTTCTGGAGGAAGAGGACAAGTGTATTTATTCTTACATCTATTCCTATGTGTTCAAAATCAATTTTCACCCCAAAGGCTCATTTTCTCAGGGTTTCTTCCTCTTGGTTCTTTGGAGCACTCGATTACCTATTCTGCACGATGTCAGGGACCCCAACTTGCTCTTCCCAGCAAAGCAGAGAAAATAATCATGTTTATAGGATCACAAATTAGGAGCATCAAAGCCAACTCATAAAAGCCACCAGGGAAATGAGCATTATTTCTAAGCGAGGGATAGTTTTATGTGGTGATTCCAATCAGCCAGATATAGATTCATGAGCACTTGATTCACTGACACTGCTCTTAGAGGAGAAACACCCCGAGGAACTTAAGAAATTACCCACATGATGGTTCCTGTATAGTCCCTTTTGTAGACATGCCAGAGCTTTCCCCTTTGACTCCATGCTTCTCCCATCCACAGGGGTGAGTCCGGTGTATTGCAGCATGCATCTGTTGGTAACAGGCAGGCTTGTTCTCTGTGTTCTCATAGATACCTTTTCCCAATACCTTTTGGACTGTGACAAATTTACTTAATGCATGTCATAATATATTATAATGTTGCATTAATATATATAAACATTTTCCTTACAGTATCTTTCACCAAATTCAATCTACACTTTTAAAAGGTAACAAAATGACTTCTCTGTTTTGTTACAATAAATTACATCTAAACCACTATTAACCATGTAGATCCCTCACTATGAGTTTGGGACTTAAATACTGCTTACACCCCCATCAAAAGGATGGTCATGGAAAATTAATTCCATAAGATGTTGATTATGAACATCAACAATGTTGTTTAATACGAAAACTAAAGAGGGGCACCTGGGTGGCTTAGTCAGTTATGCATCTGACTTTGGCTCAGGTCATGATCTCATGGTTTGTGAGTTCTTGGTTACAATCTTGTTTATTTGACTATCTAGTGGTGCATTCAAAGTAAAGACAGAATTCATGGTGTAGAAATAATCTAATATAAAAACAAAAATAAAGTTTAGAAAGTATCTTACTGTGATTTGAGAACAGGTTGAAGAGAAGTGGTGAGAAGGGACTGAGGAAGGAGTATGATCCCACTCCTGTTGCCAGTTTGGGCAACGTCATCAGGGAGAAAAATTGATAATGATCAGTACAGAGGACAAATTCAAAAGAGTCCAAGAAAATCTTAAGATATCCCAAAATATTTAACAGGAAACAGCAAAGATAGAAACTTGAAGAGACTGAAGGCCATCAACATAGACTGGAGAAAAGAGAACGAATCTCCAGATGGTCCATCTTATGTGATAAGGAGACAAGAGCTTTATTCAAAGATGCTTAAGAATACAATGTACTGACTGGAAGAAAATCATTTCAAATCAGGAAGTTCACTCCAAAATTCATTCCACATGGATCTGCAAATAAATGTTAGAACACCGTAAAATCAGAAAGAAGAGAAACATAATCATTTTCAGCTTTCTATAAAAGCAAAATAAGAATTTTAAAAAGTGGTAGACAAAATCAGGTATAATATTATATGAAGCAGTATTAATATAAATGATTGCAATGCAAGAAATTAATCATGATTAGTTGGTGAGAGCACTATATAGTTTTTAATCCTCTCATTAATGTCAGTTAAGAATCCTGACGCCCTTTTTTTACTTTGAGAACTTTTTAATGGCCAGCTTTACCTGCCTAATATATTTTCTATAAATTCTGCTTAAAATATGAATTGTTTTTCTTCTGTTTATTTCTTCTTTCATTTCATAATAAGATGGCAGATAAACCTTACGACATCATCAACATTCTGCTCAAAAATGTCATTGGCTAAGTCAGCAAATGTGTGAGACGCTTTTCTAATTTTCCACATCAACAACACCCTCCAGTGCTTGTCAATGAGTCCTTTCTTCCTGAATTCAATGGTCATTCCCCACACCCCCCATATTTCTTTCAGACTCCGTCTAGTAGCTTCCTTAAGGTCCATCATTATGCCTCTAGCAATATCTAGTCCAACAATCAACACCACATATTTTAGGTTTTGTTTTGGCAACAAGCTGCTTCCATCCACCAAACTCTGTCCTGCTCATTAATGGATGCAAACTTCTCCAAGTTTAGTGTCATAAATTCATGAACATTTTATGATGCTCAAGGTTTTGTGGCTTAGGAATTTAGACAGAGCACAGCAAGGATGCCTTGTCTCTGTTCTATGATATCTGGAGACTCAGCTGAAAGGATTCAACCAATCTGGAGTAAGTTGACCAGCTAAGGGCTGGAGTCGTGAACACTATTTCTTCACTTATGTGTAAGGTGCTGGGCTGGAATGACATTGACATTTGGCTCACTCGGACTTGACCCAAGCATCTGCAAGTAGTCTTTCCTAGATGTGAGGTGGGATTCCACCCAGCATCGTGGTACCAAGGTAGTCTGAATTCTCACATGGAAGTCAGAGAACTAATGTTCCTGTAAAGAGTGAAAATGTACCAGCTTTCAGCACCTAGCCTTGCAGGAACACGTGGCCTCATTTTTGACGTTCTCCTGTCACAGCATTCACAAACCAGACCAGATAAGAGCAGGGATACAGACCCCTGACACTCAACATCAGGAACATAAAGAATTCGCTGGTATGTCTTGTATTTACCTGACAGACAATATTGAATTCTGTGGTTATTTATAGAATGAAGTGCTTTTCAGAAATTCATTGTCTTATGGATTTCCCCTTTTGTGAAATGTCTAGTCAATTTACCTGTTTTTGTGAGTTGTCTGCCATTTTGCCACTGATATCTTTAGATTTATGTTAAAAATTAACTCCTTCCTATCCATTTATCTCTCATGATGTCTATATATTTTAATCTCTTTACCATGACTAGTTATTTTTATGACATGTTTGGTCCATGTAAATTTAGTCAATCATTACTGAAAGTAAAAGATCCCATTGTAGTCTTTAGAATCATTTACAATCTTTTTATACTTAAAATTCTGTAATTTCATGAATCTTTGGGTATATTTTTTGTCACAGGAATTTGAGGAACACATTCATTGTGAAGCACTTAGTTTTTGTAATTCTCTTGTTTTGTGTTTTAATTGTCCCTTCCATGTTGTCTGTTTTAATGAAATACTTATTAGTATTGTATTGAGCCCCTAGGTTGATCTTTCACTCATATTTCTCTCTTCCTCTTTCTTTCATGACTTTGACTGGATTATCAAAATTATTTTCCAGAACATCTAATTAAATATTTTTTCAGCAAGTTTTTTAAAATTCTAGAAGATTTCTTTTATGCTTTCTGTTTTTTTTTTTTTCAGAATACTCAGTTCCTGCTTTGTGGAGTGAACATGTATTTAGATGTTTCCTTGCATACAGTTTAATTTTTTCTACCACATTTTTTCCTGCATTTCAAGGTGGAAAAAAAGAGGTGCTTGAGAACTCTGAGTTCAACATGGGGCTTTCCACTCCTGAGTGAGCTTCACCGATGATGAGGGGTAACAGAAGCCAGAAATTAGCAGTCTTTGTCCTTCTTGCACACCCACCCATGAAGAAATTCTGGCAGTCAAGTATGTACATGCATTTTTTCCTCTCTTCCGTTACCAGTCACTAACTTAAGCCTAGTATTTACAGACACAAGTTTCATTCATATATACTTAGTGCCTCGCTAAGACACCAACGGCACCAAGACTCTCTGAGTTTTTGCCACACAGACTTGCTCTTTCTTGATCATATCCTGTTCCTCACATTTTTCCGGTCTACTATATTGGTCACCATTATTCTCCCTGCCCATTAGAAACGTACTGAAATTTTCCCTTCCATTCTTTTCTGAATTGAACATGTATACTGTTCTGATGTCTTTACTCTCAGTTAGAGTAATCTTGGTAGAGAAGTGCTATCCCATCTATACTGGGAGCTTCAAAGTCCTTTCTGACTGAGGACCTAAGATACCCTGGGGAGCACCAGAGAAGGATCAGACTCTTAGTTGCATCTTTGTAAACTCTGGGCATCAGAGATTAGATAAAGTACAGGAGTTAAATGATGGAATGTAGGATGGGGACGGAGAAGGTTTAGAGAACACTGCAGAATGGTTTTATTGTAATAGTTGCTTGTCTCATCCCGAGGAATCAAATTGCATCTGTTTATGGAGGCAGCTGTGTTATGAAAGCACTGACTTAATTCTAATCAACTTTTATAGTTGACATACAATGTAACGTAATGGAAAGGAATTTAGTGTGTACTTGCCACAAATTACCTGAGTAGATTCATGCTGCTAATGGGATCTGTGTGCAGGGCTGGACACTACCTTCCCCTGAGCCCTCGGAAAGCCTACTGCCCACGATGAAGGGACGTCTAAAATGGGTACCTAAAACGGTCGTATCCCTGCTTTACCACCAGAAATAAATGGCAGGGGTAAAGCCTTGTATTTTGTCAACTTGTCACCCAGGTAATAGAAGAAGGCTCTGAGTCTGAAGATGTGTGATAGGGAAGGGATGGATTTGGGCAGGTAAGGAGATATGGTCGTGAGCGAAATGTGCATGCTTAATTATTATGCAGAAAGCCATGGAACGCAAAAAAAAAAAATAAAGCTAAGATAAAATTAATGGCTTAAATAATTCTGAGAGCAGAAAAAGCCATTAACCATTATATTCAGAAACAAATAAGTGCCTGCTGCCACCTCTCTTATCTGGGTGAGGAGGGAAAGATGTGCTGGGAATAGCAACGTGGAACACCGTCTCCTCAACTGAAAGAAATTAGACATCCGGACCTGCCCAAAACCCCTAGAGCTTTTCATACAGAGAATAAACATCTTCTCTTCAGACATAAGTGCCTGGGGCCATACTGAAATCCTTTCCCATCTTGGAGTATTTAAGCTGGAGGATGGAGGAAGAAGCTATCATCACTGGATACCAGCTGCAGTTCTTTAAGGCTGACTGATATATGGCCCCTCTAATAATATGTGAAATACCCACTGATGTCACAGCTTCCTATTTAGAAACGTGCCTCATGCTATTCTTTGCGATGAGAAGGAGCAGAATGGACGAGGTAATGGAATAATTTCATAAATTATGAAATGGTTGGTAGAGACTCAAAAAATACTCACAAATAGAATAGTTTTAACCTGAAAAACCCATACCTTCCTGTTTTCTGGTAATATTTCATCTGTGATTTTTAATTGCCAAACAGGTATGAGGCCAGCACCTAAAGGCATGAATGGTAAGATAAATACAAAGGAAGTGTTAATGGATTACAATTATCAATCAGCTTTTACTAAATGAAACTGAATAGGAAAGACCCTTGAATATTACATATTTGGACTAATACACACACAGTGCACAGTTATGGACTGTGTTTCACACCCGAGATGTTACTGCAACTTGCAGTGTTCATTTACCTAGCCAGACTGAAAGCAGGGATTGGCACACCATGGCCTGCAGGCCAAATCCAGCCTAACAGCCAATTTATAAATAAAATTTCATTGACTATTGGCCTTTTTGTTTATATATCATCCACAGGGGCTTGATCTCACTGCAACAGCAGAGTTGAATAATTCCAACAGAGACTATCTGGCCCACAAAACCTAAAATATTTATTCTCTGGCCCTTTATAGTAAATGTTTATCATCCCGGCATGTAACCAAGTGAGCACAGTGATTTGGCTACAAGGAAAATGATGACTTTTTCTATAAGTTTGGTGTCAGGACAGTTAGTGAAAGTCCTGCTCTTTTTTAGTGAGAAATTACTGGAAGCATCGTTTTCATGCATATTTTAACAAGAAGAAACTAGATGGTGTCCAAAAACAAGATACCAGAATGGGATAGAGGTTCAAAATAATATTGCCAATTGTGGCTGAAAGAAAAAACAAAATTTGAAGTGTTTTCCCTCAAGAAATACATGGAGGGAATGGTTAGATAGGATGATTCTGGGAAAGAAATTGCATCACCTTTTTGGGAATCTATCATGTGGATGGATGACTTGGTCTGAACTTGGAAAATTTTAAATGTAAACCCAGAGATTATGAATTTTACAGCAAGGCACATTTAGACTAAAATCAGCCAGAATGGTCCCATATTTAGAACTGATTGAAAATGAAAAGGGATGTTTCTGAAGGGAGCACACTTTCCCACAGTCTTACAGAAGGAGGATCTGGCCAGTAGCAATCAGAGAGTCACAAATGTGAGAGTGCTCAACCCTCCTAGACACTGAGGAGAAACTTGTCCTTGAGCGACAAGTAGATACAAGAATTCCTAATTAGATTATATCTATGTTTATACTATATATGTACTACATTCTGAAGCTATTAATTTGTAAACCATAACCCAAAAATGATGTTTTCTTTTTTTGATAATGTAATTTTAAAGTAATCATTCCCTCCACTACTCGAAGATTTATTTCAGATTTATTTTTCATCTCCTTCTGCTCTCAGCTCTGCTCATCTCAAATTTTGTTCATTTGATGAATAATCTTCTCATCTGGTGCATCAAAAATGTAAACGTGGGCCTTTTAACAAATACTATTTTTAAGTAGTTCTAGGGAAAGGGCCACTGTATCCACACATATGTGTAAGATAAAACATAGATTTAATACCTCAGAGGATAAACAGCTTGACTGCTTTAATAAAGAGAGTATATTGAATTTATGTGAGAGCCAAGTCCCTGGAAATCGTCATGAGTCTCCAGCTAGGAACAATATAGTGTCAAATTAACAAGAAGGCTTACTTGACATAATTTATGGACCGCCGAGCCCACTGTGGGGGACCCCCACCAAGGTGTAGGGGACCAATGGTCCATTTGTTCTCCTCTTGTTAGTACAGAAGAGGAAACCATTTTCTTGCCAATGTCTTCAAGCATGTCACCAAACCCTACAAAGGTAAACTGTGTGCATCTGTCATCATGTAACAAAAATACTGTTTTTAAGATGCATCTGGGTGGCTCAGTCAGTTAAGTATCTGACTTCGGCTCAGGTCATGATCTCACAGGTCGTGAGTTCAAGCCCCACATTGGGCTCTGTGCTTACAGCTTGGGATTCTGTGTTTCCCTCTCTCTCTCTGCCCTTTCCCCTCTCTCAAAAATAAATAAACATTTAAAAATACTGCTTTTAAATATTTGTAATTCAAGAGCTGGATGTGTCCTGATCAGTATATTTTTCAGTTCAGGCATTTTTTTTTAAAACTTCTGCTGTGTACTTTTATTTTCATTTGTACTTTAATATTTTGGTGTCTGTGGAAGGCGCAGTCTTCTCTATTTCTCCCCCAGAAATTTGTCTCCAATGCTGACATAAGCGCAAAGACCTTATATTCTGTGTTGGGAAATACTTTGTGTCTTAAGAATAAAAATTTTCATTAGAGTTAGTCAATGCATCATGGATATTATCCTTACTGGCAGAAGAAGTACAGAGAACAGACAGTGTGTTGGTCTATGGTTCTCAAAGGAAAAATAAAGCTTTTCAAAATGTTAGTCATTGCCATGGTGGATGTTTCTTTAAGTCATTTTTACAACTTGTTTTGATGGATTATAAGAATCCATATTGCATTACTTTTTCCTAAGGCTTACTGTTAAAATCATATTCATAATATTAACTATTATTCATTGAATTCTAGGTACCAGCATTATGAACCGGAAAGTAATTTATATTTAACCCTCCTTACAATCCTGCAAAGCAGAAATTATTATTCCATATTGTGGATGAAAAACAGTCTCAGAAAGGATATAAATTGCCTACATCCCAAAATTAGGAAGTGGTAGAGCCAAGAGGCAAACAAGATCTGCCTGTTCACAGAGTCAGTGATGTTCTTTTTGGAGTGGGCTGATGCTATAAGCCTTTAGGTGAAATACATGCAATTTCACAGTAAAGAAGACACGTGTATAAGTTAGTGGACATGGCTGTAAGCATGACCATAATTATAAAAGAGCTTCCCTGGAAACTTGAAAATAAAACAGTGCAGGGGTGCTTGGGTGGCTCAGTTGGCTAAGCATCTGACTTCACCTCAGGTCATGATCTTGCAGTTCATGGGTTTGAGCCCCTCGTCGGGCTCTGCGCTGAAAGCTCAAAGCCTGGAGCCTATTTCAGATTCTGTGTCTCCCTCTCTCTTTCTCTGCCTCTCCCCCACTCATGCTCTGTCTTTCTCTGTCTCAAAAGTAAACAACAACAAAAGAAAAGAAAAGAAGAGAGTGCAGCAACCCCTGAGGAGGAGAACTGCATCCAAAAACCACGCATACCACCTGCCTGGGCTTTCTAATGCATTCTGTGTAGAAGTCCCTGCATTACAATATTTGTATCTCTAGCTTTTCTTTGATACCTTTCAGATACACTGCTGATGGAAAAGTTTTTTTTACAAAACCTAACCTTAGATACAGGGTCAGCCTCAGGCAGAATTGTGAGTCGATGGATAACAAAAGTAGGTAATATTTTCACTAAATGCCATAATATTAAACAAAGTGCCAAGCACTATTCTTTATATGCATTAATAGTTTAATTATCACAATTCTATGTAGTAGGTATGATCACTTGCCATTTAAGTGATCACATTACAGAATAGCTGAGTATTGTACCCCAGGTCATTTTGTGGAAGAATCAGAATTTCTATCTTTATTGCCTTGACAAACACACTCCATCATAACCGCTATTGTAGATGGCCATGTGTGGATGTTCAATGCTGTTTCGACACTTGGAGGCATCACTTGACACCTTCCAGAAGGAAGCAAGATGACGCCTTTAAAATACTCTTCCATACCCCAGCACTCCTTCCTCCCCATCACACAAAGCATGGTGTCTGCACAGTAGCCGAGATGCCGGAAGTCATCTAAGGTGATGACGTGTTCAATTTGTACAATCTTCCAGAGTTAAATAGATCGGGTCAAGGGTGCAATTTCTCCTTTAGTAAAGCAATGCTGAGTTTTACTTTATCACATAATAAATATAATTCTTCTTCTATATTATGATCTTCATGGGCTATATCTTTTTTAATGGTTTTTTTAAATTTATTTTTGAGAAAGAGAGAGAGAGAGAGAGAGAGAGAGACAGGATGAGCAGGGGAGGGTCAGAGAGAGAAGGAGTCATAGGATCCGAAGACAGGCTCCAGGCTCTGAGCTAGCGGTCAGCACAGAGCCTGATGCAGGGTTCGAACCCACGAACTGTGAGATCATGACCTGAGCCGAAGTCAGACGCCCAACTGACTGAGCCACCCAGGCACCCCTATGAGCGATATCTTATCATGATCCACATTCTCACTTACTTAGAACATTAATGGTTTCTACATCCATCCTTAATCAGCCACTTCTGCCCCTCAGGTGCATTATATTGGATCTGAGAACTAAATTTAAAAAGTAGTTTTTAAATTTTGAATGTCTCCTTATTTTTATCTGGAGAAAATGATGAATTATAACCTGACTGTCAGAAAATGGTCTGGATATAAATAAGAACAATCTTAGTAATAATAGTTGGTATAAACACAGGTGAGCTCAGGCTCTGTGTTATAAACTGTGTGCCAGCCTTATGTCATTAACGCTTATGATGGCCTTAAAAAGTGGCTTTTCACTTTAATCTGATTTTACAAACGAGAAAGCTATTGCCAAGAGCAGCCAAGAAACTCGGGTTTGAACCTCCCCCTGTTTATTTCTAGAACTTGACTTGCAAACATTACACTTGATACCACAAGCTCAAACCATCAAACCATCAAACAAACTGAAGAAATAAATAAACAACAACAAGCTGTAAGGAAAGGTCTTTGCATTCCCAGTTTAATACATATTATAATAATTCAAAAACTACCATAGGATGAAAGGAAAATTAACTAGATCAGTGGCCCAGAAGCCAATACATTTGCCTAAGGTCAGTGCACGGCAGATAACTGTACTGTATGTGGTGTTAGTAAAATACACCTTTGCTTTGCTCAAAACACATCTTTAAATGTTTGATAAATGAAGAAATATCATAGTGTATGTTACCAACTTGCTTTTAGTGAGTTATGAATAAGAGAGGAAACAAGAATAGGAAAAATATTTTAAGATAGCCTTAAATCTTCCATTGATATGAATACTAAATTCCAACAGTTTAGAAAAAATACATACAAATAAAATCTAAATACAACAGTTGCCTTTCCTATACTCCCAACCAATTAATTTATTACAGTCTGTGGAAATGAGTCATAGTCTGTTGGTCATAGTGTTTTAATTTCTAGAATTATAATTTTAATTTGTTGTACATAAAAGTCTTATCCTTTAAAAAGAGTCACTTGGAAAAATATACAAAGAAAAGACAAGCTTGCTATTTCGTAGGAACTAGTTTATCTTCCTGTATTGTTCCATTGAGAGCTGAGACCAGAGTCCCAGTAAAATGGAAGCACCGAGAGAATGAATTACAGGCATATTTGGAGGTTTACAACTGGTGTGGGCTGTGGGTGGGGCTCTGGTTGGGGAGGGGGGTGCAGGGCGTGTGTGGAAACAGAACTCAGGGAAGGGGAAGTGCGTTAGCATCTGGAGAGCACAGAAGTGTCAGCTCAGCACTGTACAAATTCAGCAAAACAGAAACAAGTGTGATGCTGTTAATCGAAATGGCAGAATTTTATGGGGATGGACAGGAGAAAAATTGTAGCTAAGAAATATGTACAAATGCCTGATACATTGGTGACAGTGGGCCAAATGCACGGGAAGGGCAAAAACATGGATTCTTAGAGATTATAGTCCGCTTGGGAGTTACATACAGTAGTAACGGTTTGAGAACAAAAGTTCGCCAAGCACCTGCTGTGTGTACTGAGGGCTCAAGAGTGTGCTAGGCCGTTTTTGTGGATTTCTTCACAAAGTGCTCACCTCCTTACTCTGAGGCAAGTACTTTTATATTTGACAGATGAGGAAACAGTTATGGAGAGACTAAGAAACTTGTCTGAGAACACACCACTAAGTGGCACATGCAACATTCAACTTCTGGTCTACGTAAACAAGCTCTCTATTAACTGCACAGACAAATATATATGTCTAGCCCAAGAACAGGGTATTTGTCTATCCTATCAGTCAATAATGCAAAAAGTAATTATAGGACTAACTTTGCACTTGATTCTGGTACAAAGTTGATTTCATGATACTTTAACTCTGGTGTTTAAATATTGACCAAATGCCATCTTTTTAGTATTAACTTCTTTAAAGTTTCCTACTGATTAACACTGCCTTTGTGATCATTTATTGCGACTCAGGAAGTGTTCTAGTCTTTTCAAATAGGCAATATGGTTAGTAAGCATATACACAGCTAACAGAAGAGTCAGCTAAGCCTCAGAGGGGATGAGTATGGCTGGATTGCATGGCCAGCATGTAGAGGCACTGGGTTTGGACTCAGCTCTGATCGCATCTGTGCCTAAGCTGCCAGAGTCACCGGGGAACATGCACATATGCAGTGAGACAGTGCTCAGCTCCAGCAACCGCCCAAGTCTTATCTTGCTCTGGGATTGAATAAAAAAGCAATCTCATAATCTGAAAATCAAAAAGACAATAAACCACAAGGGGAATCTTATGACATTTCTTTTTTTTAATTTTTAAAAATGTTTTATTTATTTTTGAGACAGAGAGAGACAGAGCATGAGCAGGGAGGGGCAGAGAGAGAGGGAGACACAGAACTGGAAGCAGGCTCCAGGCTCTGAGCTGTCAGCACAGAGGCCAACGCGGGGCTCAAACCCACGAATGTGAGATCTGACCTGAGGCGAAGTCGGATGCTTAACCGACTGAGCCACCCAGGTGCCCTTAAAAATTACTTTTATTATTAACATACTTTAAGAAAACAGAAGCATTCTAGAATTTTCTTACAAAATGGTGTACCAAAGTACACTGACTCCATTACATTGCTGTCATGTTCTACAATTCATCTATTTCTTTAAATACCCCCATTGATAATGCACACTTACCGGCCCTTCTCAGTGATTATTTAAAATGCTGGAAGGCACAGAGCCCGAGGCTCAAATCCACGAATGTGGGATCATGAACTGAGCTGAAGTCGGAGGCTCAACCAACTGAGCCACCCAGGCGCCCCTCTTACGACATTTTCTGAAGCAAGATTTTACCAAGCCTTCTAGATTAGTGTTGAAGGGGAACAGCATACATCACTCCAAACATGCCACTTTGGGGTGGCATATTCATCATTTATTTGATCTGATACTTGTGAATTAAAATTGCTTAAGAAACAGCAGATGCAGGAAGGACACTCAGTCCCCTGAAAACAGGAAATAAATCTCCAGAGTAGAAGGTCCTCTCCCTGCACCAAGAGGTAGAAAGACATTCTTGTCTCCAGAAGTAGAGGATTCAGGGCTGGGAAGTCTGTGTAGACCGTGGGCTTCTTCACTCATTAGCCATCCCAGTCCAAAACCCTTTGTCTTCTCAGCACTCTGCAAGTTTTCTGTTTCTTTGTCAAAAAGGCAGAAAAGCTGCCTCATTTTTTAGTTTGAGACTCATATCTTTGGGCACCCAGACACATGAAATTCAATTGGTTTTTCTCCTGTTAATCTGTCTTACGACGATTTAATGATTAGGCCAGTGGAAGAGCATAGAAAAGTAGAAGAGGAAAGTTTCCCTCCCCTGCAGTGTGCTTGTATGTTCTAAGCAATGTCTCATCACACGGAGATTTTCTGTAGAAGCAGAAACAGGTTTAATTTAAGGAGGTGCACACGGTGCTTGGTGCGTTCATTGCACGGGTCAGCTGCTGCTGTTACTGTGGCCAAAAGACTGGTTACCATCTGCTGTGAATGTTTTCTAAGAAATTCAGTTACTCAAGTTCCCTACTTCCCAAAGTTTATTTCCATTCTGTTGCTGTTTATCTTCTAAAATAATTTCAATGGCACAATCTGCTTAATTTGTGTGACTCTGGGAATGTAAGCCAGGGTTCAATCCATCAGGCCTGGGGAGCATATCCGCAGATGCCATGCAAGCAATGAGGACACTGATTCCAGATCTCTAAGGATTTAAAACTTAAAAAACAACTATCTCTAGGGGGAAGAACAAATCTCAGTAGCTCCCTGGGTAATGGGGCAAAGAGAGAACATAGGGTCCTAGAGCTCAAGGGTCAGTACTTTGGTTTGCCCAGGGACAGGGCAGGGACTGGCTGCCATCACCCACCTCCTGAGCATGAGAGAGTTAGCAGATGAAGGACACCCCTCTCCCCATGCCAGCTGTGGAGAAGACCATGGCTCACAGGCCCCTTGGAGGCACCTGCATGTCTCTGGGCTCTCCCTCTGCATGGACACATGAGCTTGCTCACTGGTTGCTGGAAGGTCCTGACTTCTTAAAGGACAAAACACTGAGAACACAACAGAAAGTCCCTCCCTGATCCACATCCTAATGTGAAAGATTTAATTTGGGTTTTGTTACTTTATTTTAGCACAGAAATACGTGTTTCTTTCGCAAAACATGACATTATAACACAGAGCTGGTAGAGATCCACTGTTTTCCTTCACAAAGCCAGAGGCTCTCACGCAATGGTAATCTCTAGAAATGGAGGGTTCTGTGAAAACATAGGGCATGGCTTTTCCTGGCTGTCCGGACAGACATTAATGGCATTTTGGTTTTTAGCCTTGGCAATACATCCACACGGGCCTCTGACCATGGTCGGGTAGGGGCCTCACAACTCACTTGAGTGCAAGCAAACGTGCAAGTGATATTAAAGTGTGCCGTCGCATCACGTCACTGCTGTGACAAATATGTGGACTTCAACTAGATGCTGTAGCAGCAGTTCAGGTTCTTGGAAAAACCCGTCCAAGGTTTTAATACATGGTCACTCTCTGTACCTCAAGTCACCTGCTCTGAACTGTATTCCTCCCAGCCCAGCTGGCAGTGTGGATGGCATGGGCACCTGTGCCTCTAGTCTTCTGTTCATTCAGCAGCATGAGGGACGATTACTGCAACCTTTCCCTGGGGCTGATCCCTGGAACTGCTGGGCCAGCACCCTCCCCGCCTCTGCCCTTTCCCCTGTAGAGCCCTCCCCGCCTCTGCCTTGTGCCCTGTAGGACCCTCTCTACCTCTGTCCTATAGGACCCTCTCTGCCTCTGCCCTGTCCCCTGTAGTGCCCTTCCCTCCTCTCCCCTGTCCCTCATAGGATATGACACACCTATGGGTTGCCTTGTCTCCAAGCTGTGGAAGTGGCCAGAGTTCCAGTTGAGTTTATAGAACATCTCTTGTAACAAGGTTAAAAATTACAGAAAGAACTCAACTCTATTCCTTTTAGCATAAAGACAACAGAGGTGAATTTTAATCCTTCCCCACAGAGTGCTGCTTCAGAGAAAGCCCAGTTTTGTAGCCACTAATCCAGAGTAAAGAAACTTGGCTTCCAGTGTTGGTTTCACCGTGAGCTAGGTGGTTTATTTTCCCATCTGTTAGTCCCCACCTGTGGGTGAGACAGAAGAGCCTTCTGCTCACTGTGACAGTGCAGGGTATTAGCACTCTATGTTTGTTCAATGTGTGAGAGTAAAAACCCTTGGCATCAAAACTGGGTGTGGACGATATCTACCAAGAGGCAAGTGTAGTCATACTCACATTACACATTAGAATAAGGCATAAGAGCATTACACACTCCCAAAGTTCTCTGTTATTTAAAAAGAAATAAGAAAGAAAAAGATACCTGGAAGTTCTTTGCAACCACAAAGCACATCCTAACTTAATGATAGTGGCAATCATGGCCTTTACATTAAAGGATTATCTTCCTTCCCTGGAAATGTCAATCCTGGAGGAAATTGGGATAAAATCCTAAGCTAGAATAAGTTTCCACGGCTCACTCTGGCTTTTTATTTGATGATGTTTACCCTAAATGGGTCAGTAATCCCAGGAGAGAAAAGAGGCAAGTTAGCAAAGTCAGGGAAGTTAGGCAGGCAGGATGGTTAATATGGATGTTGTCAGCTCGTCTACATCATATTGAGTGTCTTTCTCCTCTCTTCCACTATTACCAAAGATGGGAATAAGTTTAATGGTATCAAAACAAGAAAAACAGATATTAATTGGATTAATTAGGTCTCCTGAGAACATGCTGGCAGATATATCCATTAAATGATAAGAAAAGGCTGCCAATGTTTTTGTGAAATGGAAGAAGTGTGGAAGAAACAAGGTTTTATGGGAGATTCATAATCTTGCAGAATTGGTTCACATAACTTTTCCTTCCTCCAACCCCTTCACTGTCGTGGCCACATGTCCTGATGTCATGAACACAAGGCTGAACATTGTAGCCACACTTCCAACAAAGGGTGTGGTATCAGAGAGACAGACAAGATTCCTTCTTACCTTTTCATATTCCAGAATTCCCTGCTGATCTAGAAGAACTGAGGAGCAGAAAGTGACTTCTTTTGTGAGCATAGGTGGATTTAACCTGCTTCATTAAATAGGTATTAAACGTGCAAAACTGCCGAGGATAAAGAAAATTGATATAATATGAGTTCTATCCTCAAGGACTTTAATCCGCTCTATTAACTCGCTCTATTAAACCAATGCAGACCCACTAATCTTTCCACGGTGGTGTCTTCCTGGAATCTGGCTTCTGTGGAGGGTGTTGTGGGACTGCATCCCCGGCCTCCCAGGCTCTGATCATCAGGCACTTTATATTTTAGAGAACCTGTTGTCTAACTGAGGAGACTCCCGGAGCTCCACCTTTGATCTGTTTGAAATCTAACTGAAGATTTTTAGTTAGAACTTTGCTTTCTTCCTTCTGCGGTAGTTTCCTGGTATCTGACCTGTGACCTGGGTCTGATCTGTATTCAGAAATCACTTCCTAACCGTACTGTCCTTTGCCATCTGGAGAAACTGAGAATTTCCAAAGCTATAGATTCCAATACTTATCTGCTTCACTTTACGGTTTTACAAATTTTTGTACAGGCAGACAACTGTGAGCAGGCATGAAAGATAAACCTTTTGAGTCTACAGAGTATCTCAACCTCCAACTTTTCAACAAGTAGGTCTTCAGTATCAGCCTTGCGCTGTGCCAACCAACCCCTGGTGTAAAAAGACAAAATGTGGACTCTTGTGGTGGTTACATTAGATTGGATGCAGACAGATAATAAATAAATACTTTAAAATTTTTTTAGTGAGAATGGAGGAGAATCTGAATGAGAGCAATGACCTCGTATGGGTGGCAGCTTCTGTTTCAGCAAGGACAGTCAGGGAGGGGCCAACCTGGAGGGCTTGTCTTCAAGGAGATGTCATCTGAGCCAAATGGCAAAGACCAGACCGCCACTTACTGGGCTGGCGGGATTCCATATAAGTAGCAGTATTTGCAAAGCCACAGAGGCTGAAGGAAGAAAAAGCTTAGGAGACAACTCTCCTGTGTATTTGTAGTTTAGATATGGGGTTAAAATAAAGAAAAAAAATGAAGTTTTTTACCCAAGAGGACAAATTCAACTGATACTTTAATAAAACGTAGATTTTTCACTTAATAGCAACTTTTATATCCTAAGAGTTCTCTGTTATGAAATTGTTTGCTTACAGTTTATTTTAATATAGTTTTGCTTTGTTTCACTGAATCTCAAAGCATATGAATTTGCTTAAAATTTTTCTCTAAGTATTGTTGTAAAGGTCTTACTTATTTAGCTACATAAATCCTATCAGATTCTTTCCTAACTCTGCCATTTTCCACAAATTATATCTTCCGAAAGCATATGTTCTCTGTTTAGATTTGACAAGGCAAAGACTTTGAAAAATACAAGGTGAGATTATCACAATGATTATTTCTACAATGTCTATCTTAATTTTTCCTTTGAGATAACTTGTATGTGTGTGTGTGTGCATGCACTCATTGGACATATTTTTTCCATAGAAAGCACTTTTGCTGCTCAGACTTTAAATATATACACTCACACATGCCTTTTCTGGTTTAGATTTTATATACAAATATATTTTTCTAGTTGTATATTTTACTATCCTACTGCCTCCATTAGACACACAGCATAATGTTCCTCAAACATAGACTCAAATCATAAAAAACGTTGTTTGCTATTTGAAAGAGAGCCCGGAGAACCTTCTAGCTGCTATGAGAAGATTTCACAGGAGTCTAAAAGGAAATAATAGAATAAATACATGGCTTTCTTATTACTTCCTTCTGAATATTTGCTTCTGTTTGGTCAGCACTGACTTTCTCTAATTTCTGCACAAACACATGCAAATAAACACATGAATATTAAAAACTCACATTAAGTGTGTGGGTAATTAAGGGCAAGCAGATGGGTTATTCATGGCTTATATTTTAAATTATATTTTGCTTCATTCATGTAACTAATAAATTTCTATATTAAAGCATAGACCAAAAAAAGCCATTAGCTGCACTTACTGAACCCATAAAAATTAACACGTAAATATACAAAACATAATTGCCAAATTATTTATGGACCTCTCCTTAGCATAAATATTTTTAAGGCTGTCTGTGTATTTCCAGGTAAATCTGGCAGCAGATGAACTGAAAGAATCCAATTAGAAAATACAAAACTGTGTACTCAGTCCCACATCCTTTACCAGTAAAATCCTAGGGCAGCAACTCAGGACAGATCGGTTTTCTGAGCACTGAGGCTTTGGGTACTAGAACTTAGAAGAAGCAAAATCTCAGACATACTTGTATATGATCACGGTTGAAGTTTGTATAGTTATCACATCCTGAATAAAGACTCAAACATCCAGATCAAGAAAAAAGCAACCGAAGGTATTAGGCTTTTAAAAATATTTGTTTAATTTATCTTATTTTAATATTTTATTATTTATTTTTGAGAGAGAAAGGTTGAGAGAGAGAGAGAGAGAGAGACAAAGAGTGAGCAGGGGAGGGCAGAGAAACAGGGAGACACAGAATCAGAAGCAGGCTCCAGGCTCTGAGGTATCAGCACAGAGCCAGACGTGGGGCTCGAGCTCACAGACTAAGAGATCATGACCTAAGCTGAAGTCAGTCGCTTAACCGACAGAGCCACCGAGGCATCCCTATTTTATTTTCTTAAAGTAGGCTTCACACCCAGTGCGGAGCCCCATGTGGGATTTGAACTCATGACCCTAAGATCAACACCTGAGGTGAGATCAAGAGTCGGATGTTCAACCCACTGAGCCATCCAGGTGCCCTAGTCTTTAAAAATATTTTAACACCTTGAGGGTAGAGTGCCATTCATGTCCACTGCAGAAGTAGAGCTAGCAATTCAGGGAAGGAGAGGACATTTTAACTAGCGGTTTTCTTTGTGATACTTTTTGCAAGGGTTGTAGCTGAAGTGAGAGCACAAAGACCCGAAAGTGTAGCCTATGAGATGGAAGCTAGTTGGGAGGCTGGGGCATTTGGAGGAAGTGCTCATAGGATGGGATAAGATTCCAGGAGAGCAGGGGCTGACTAACAAGTCAAGTAAATCCTCAGTTTTCACAGAGAGCATCTGTATCCTTTTCTCTTTTTCCCAGCACTGGAGGAAAAACCCACGATTTTTCTATTTCAAGTTGACAATCTTTCATCCTACTGTCGTGAAAACAATAGATGCCTGCTGCTATCCAGTATGTTACTTCCAAAGTGTTTGTCTTGACCTGGGAGTAACATTCAGCAAAGACTTTCATCATGGGAGAGAAAGACTAATTTTCCATAGCACATGTAAATAAAAGGTCAAGAAGAGCCAAGTACTTTTTAAAAAATAATTACCTTTCACCTTAGCTGTCGAATTTCAGGGCTAAAAAGAATCAGACTTACTGGCATAAAACTAAAGTTATCAAGTTTGTTTTTTTTTATCCATAGTTAGAATGACAACATAAGCTCTTGTGTAAACTGGGATTCTTTAAAGTGGGAAGGGGAGGAAAAGATTTTTAGCCTGTCAGGACATCAAGACAACACAAGCAAATGAAATAAACCACCCGTGGAAACACCAGGGCACCCACTCCAATGCCAGCACCTCCTCTCTGTGTTCTCATTTGGCACTACTGCTGGTGGCGGGTGAGAACCATTCTACGAGACATCTTGATCCAAAATCTGTTTGTAACTCAGGAACTTCTCTCCTTATTATTATCTGTTGTTTTCCCCCTCTGGTGAGCATGTGATAGAACGATAAAAACCGTTCATGGCTGGCAGCGTCAATACTGTCAGCTTGCTCTGTTTGATTAGAAAGCAGGTGCATTTTCACATGAAGCCTGTTTGTTTTCATTTGCTGGGAAAAAATACACTAGAAACAGAAATGTGATAAATAGTTGACTGTATATTTTCCTTATTTACAAAGGGCTAGAAATGGAACACAGCTATAATTTCCATAAGAAGATAAAAGCAAATATTTACATTTTCACATAATCTGAAATTCTGTTCACATGCCCCTAGAAAAAAATCTCAAGAATGTCCTCAAGAATCTCTGTCCTCAAGGAACTAACCAACCAAGTGCTTCACCCCTCTGACTGCGCTGAGTGCTTGTTTTCTGACTTCTCCCAACATCTTCTGCCTACGTCCATCGTAACACTCATCAAAATAGAGGGAACTATCTCATGTACTTTCCTATAATCCCAGCATACCATGAGCTCCTTGAGGGCAGGTAAAAATCATTTTCATCTTCATTCCCAGCATTGTGACTTGGTTTTATGAAGGTTGTGGAATTTAGAAGTGCCTCTACAGTGTTTAGGAGATCCCTAAGAATTGCCATCTGGATAAAACATGTGGATTATAAAACAACAGACTATGACTGGGATTTCACATACAAAAACAAAATTAATATAAACTTTGAAACACCTTAGAGAATACAACATATTATAACTGAGAAGAGGAAACTGTCCTAAAGATCTGTCATACACACACACACACACACACACACAGATCAGAGAGAAGTCATGTGAAACACAGAAGACATTAACAAACAGACATGGATAATTGGACATGTCAACTAAGGGTCTAGTAATTACCCGGACAGTCACAGTTTGGAGGTGGAATGTTGCAGGGTGGATGAATGCTGATGGGAAGCGATGGTGTATTACCAGTCAGTGAGGGAAAAATGATGATGACTTAGCACAGAAAGCTAAGAATAAGAAATGCTTTGAAGAAAACATGGAAACTTGAGTTTGGTTGGGGAGGATAAAGGGCTGAAGATGGTGAGAAGGAAGTGGACTCGTCATTTCTATGCATAAGTGAATTTTGCACCAAAGCTAGTCAAGAAGATCTGCGATCAAGACCCTGAGGGCTGGGGACTGGGGACTACCTCCATTTAGGTTCTGAAGGAGTAGAGTTAGCAGGAGCAAAGCACACACATCAGCACAAGCGAGGTTGGAGTTCACGCAGGCATGAGTGTGGCGGCATCTCGTGGGACACAGCTATCCAAGTAGCACAGCAAAGGAAATGTGGCATCAGGATGTGGGATAGGAGAAAGAGTCGGAAGTCCGGGAGAAATTGGGGAAGACAAGGAATGCACAAAGGGAGCAGTAGGTTCAAGGTGGAGCACAGGACATATGCAGGGAAATGGCAGCTGAGCTGAGTGGCTGGGGAACCGAGGCAGGTAAAAGCTTCTAGGAGGGTCGAGTGGGAGCACCTGGCTGTGGAGAGGGTGGAACACCGTGTCATCTGCTCACCTTTTGCTGATGATTGGCTTCTGAGTGTTACCACTGCTAGTGGGGAAAACGAAAAAGAAGGAACCTCTTTGGTCAAAGAATCTTTGCCAAGTCCAAAGTAAAATATATCTAAACAGATAAGACGGGAATTAAAATACTAACCAACAATCGGGTTAGAAAAAAACCCATAAGCCAACACGGAAAAGCACACAAATAGCGAGCAGGGAACGTCCACTTACATCGAAGCAGATGGTTCCACAGGGTTAGAAGCAGAGTGAAGACACGGCCCCTGCCACCCTCGCTGAAAACCACAGCTGTTCAAATACACCAACACAGGGGCGCTGGGTGCCTCAGTCAGTTAAGTGTCCAACTCTGGTTTCGACTCAGGTCATGATTTCATGGTTCTTGAGTTTGAGCCTCATGTTGGGCTCTGTGCTGACTGCAGAGCCTGCTTGGGATTTTCTCTCCCCCTCTCTCCCTGCCCCTGGCCTGCTTGCTTGCTCTCTCTCAAAATAAAAAAATAAATTTTACAAAATTTTAAATACACCAATACCAATAGGAACACTTCACTTAAGGGCTGAAAAACCAAACAGCTCTCACTCAGATTGAGGATATTGGTTAGTTCTAGTTGATAAAAAGCTGTCAAATGTAGAAAATGGCTTTTCCCCATCTTCCTATTGTGAATCAATTTGGAAATGTAGGAGGAGGAGGCTAGGAAAGCGATCAGAGCTCAGTATGTCAGCTATTGTAGGGCAAGGCTGCAGAGAAGGGTGCGAAGGCATCAACCCTAACACTCGAGTGTGCAGATAAATGATGTGGAGTAGAAATAACAGGGACAGAAAAAGAGCCATGAGCCCATGTGACAACAATGTGTGCAATGAAGCTTCCAGAAAAAGTGACCACCACGGTGATAAAGAATGAAAGCACTTCCCAAGCAGAAGTAAACATTTTTCTCAAGGGGTTAAACTTTAAAAAGATTTCAATTACTGCTTTTAACATTTTATATTTATCTATTATTCTTGAAATCTCCCCAGGAAAAACTATGTTTGACATATGTAGGCATTTAATAATAAAAAAAAATACATGGTATCTTTTTTTGTATACAACTTGGGATCATTCTTTGAAAAACAACTTCTGTCTGACAATAAGCTTTTAGGCTTTTGTTCAAAGGAACCCGCATTATCACATTAGAACCCAAAGGTCAGACATCTGTGAAACATTGTGTTAAAAGCCAAGAAGCTGAGGCATAAAAATTCTTTCTGCTTCATCTCAATATAAATTGCAGATCCAACAGTGATCTGGACTGACAATGGCCATCCAATCTCAAATGAATTGTATTGCATTTAACATCCAAAATGTCACACTGGGCATTGTGTGTTGCTATAATTTTCAACTGCCTGGCCTTGGACTTGGTATTTGTACCTTCCAAATGTGCCTTTTGACCTTCAGATGACAGGATTTTGTAGCTAGAATGACCAAGTGAAAGCTTGGTTACATGAACTGTAGCCAATGATTGCTTATTTGCTAATTCACTTTTTAAAATATGTCCATTTTAATAAACAATAAGAAATATAATTTAACTGGCTTAAGTTTAGCAGATGGTAACTACAAAAAAAAAATACCTTTAGCATCTGTGCAACGGAAATATTTGACAAGGACTTGAAAACCAGCACAACAAAAAAATAATAGGAAAACTTTGTAATATTGCAAGGATTCCCCAAATGTGTCATGGAAACACAGACTGATAGATTTGCCTGACACACAGTTACCACAAACCTTTGATTTTATAAAATGCACTATCCATGGATCACAAAATGGCAGCATGTGATAGAATGAGGAGCGCCTGTTTACATCAAGATAAAGAACACTGGTGTGTGAGAAGCAAGCTCATCAATGGTTAGTTTGTTTACTTGGAAAAATTCACTTCTCAAAGTCTGAATTTTCTCAATTTTTCTGGCCTGAGCAATATTCAAATATGTAATAAGACATTCAGTTGCGGGCACTGTCTGGTCAGAACAAACGGGAAGTGTTGTTCTAAAGGCCCCGGGCCACGTGAGGCTGGGAGTCAGGATTTGCTCAGTGGTGGTTGAGGGCTGATGGGGGAGGAGGAATCCAGAGAATCTGGGGAGGCTCCTGATGTGGCTGGAACTCTTGCAGGAACAGAGGAATTCTGTTTTTAACAAGCAACACTGCTTTCCTGGTGCAAATCAGATGAGCATCCAGGATGGGCAAGCGTTCCTTCTTTTTCTTCTTCCTTTTCTTTTGATTATGGGTAAAATCAAGGAAATGAGTAGATTGAGGTAAATGTTTAAACAGTCTCAGCACAAGACAGTGAATAATCATAACAATTATAAGGTGAAGAGCCAGGCTTGCAGATTTATGGACACAAATAACCTTAGGAATGAAACCCACGGAGAGACTCAGAGCACCTTGCCCTCAGCCATGTAAAGAATTATTCCCGTTTTAGAGGTAAGAACCAGAGAGGTCAAGTGACTCAGGTACAGGAACTCAGCTAAGTCATCCTTGAAGTCTAGAATACCTGGATTTGTTTTTTGGTCTTTAATTTTTATCTTGTTTTCAGTGTATGGCTTATTTGGTGTAATTTTTTCCACTTCTGGTGTATTCCAATGTGTCAACTTTACTTGGGAGCTTTGGGGAATAGTCATGTACTGGATGAACAAAGCTGTATTAATCACATCATTTTTGTAGTGTGTTTCCTCCTTTCTCAAAGGAGTAAAGGGGGTACACTTTCACTTTCTAAGGGGCATGGTCAGCTATTAATTAGTAATAAATTTCTTAAATGTAGAGAATCTTCCCCTTCCCACATACAATAGTATTATATTTAACAAAGGTTATAGTGATAGCATTTCCAGAGACAAGTCCAGGAGCCAGAATTTTGGGAAAATAATAATGTAAGATATCCTTACACATACACCTCATTAATCTTCATTGTATACCTGTAAGGGAGGTAAGAACTGGCATAATTTGTCTGTAGGGTGAAAGCTTGAAAACAAGATAGAAGTGAAGTTAGGACTCAAAGCCTTTTCCTCTCTTTCTCTGCTCTTTGTCTCATGAAGAGCAGGAGATGACCGGAAGCAGAAGAAGACACAACAGAAAAATGACCTGCACCAGTGTTCATAGTTTTGAAAATGTCCAAAGCTTACTTATGATGTCCCAGTATGACGCCATTACCCATATTCCCTTGTGCTGCTGCCTTCTTTATCTCCAGATGACTGAGGATGACAAAGTTAAATGAAGGGCCAATCCCTGTCTTTCCCTGAGCTTTGGATTGATATAATGGGAATATTTTCTTCTTATTTTCACAATGATAAAATTGCCTTTGCACAAAGGTGAAAATTTGAAGCATTACAAAATTTATTTGATGTTTCTTTCCCTAAAGAACTAACTTTTCAGTAACTTTGGACTGTCTGCTTCCAGTTCTATAGCAAACTGATTAGTTTCAGAATGTAGTCTTTCCAGCCTCAAGGGGTGCTGCTCTGAGATTTTACAGAAGAAACACTATCAGAAAAGAAGATGAAGACTAATAGCATTATTTGTTGTTAAAGCCTAGAATTCTTTAAAGGTCATAGAAACGGTTTCCTTCCTCTTACACTTGAAGGCATTTCAGCCTGTAGAGGAACTGCTCAGTCAAAACCATCAGCTGGGCAAAGGTGGACCCGAGACTGGGTCCCCGTTTCTTAATTATAGATGCAGTTTTCACTCTATACCATGGTCCCATGTTAAAGGAAAAGAACGTAATTTAATAAAGTCTTAAGAAGATTATCAGACATTAATAGAAGCTCCACAGCCCCCCACTTCCCATCCCTGACAGGCAAAGTATGATTCATCCAGAAGCAGGTGACCCTCTCTCCCTCTGTTATTTGAATTTCAAAATATTTTGCCCTTGTTTTTCTTCACTTTGCTTATGTGTTGATTGTGTTTCCATTAACCTAGGAACCTACAATTATGACAAGTTAGCATGTCATCCAGTCTCAAAAAAATTCAAGATGGACATGTCAGGAATATAATATTACTAGTGAGAAGTGAGTTCTTACAGCAGAATTTCAGTGTGAAATTTATTTTAAGGAGAGAAACAGTCACTCTTTCCTTACTCCTTCATTCATTTTGTGATAATTACATTCATTTTATAAACCTACATGTGTTTTTTCATGAGGAACATAGTAAAGTTTCACAGGTATATATTTTTACATTTTCAATTAAGTGTATTCTGCATTTAAAAATTTATCCTTTTTAAATAAATTCACCACATGTAGGAACCCACATCCAGTTTCCCTGCTTCCCTATTGAGTAATTGAGTGTGTGTGTGTGTGTGTGTGTGTGTGTGTTTAATAAAAAGAAATACTGATTAAGTACAGGGTACTTGTTAATTCAAGTTAAAACCGTCAGTCTTAAAACACAAACTAGTATTTGTCTATAATATTATAATAATAGTTTAGCACTATCACTATTAATATCCTTCCATGATCCGTTTTTCTTGACAGAGCAATGAGATAAAAGCATCACAATTATCTACGGTAGGAAATGCAATTTCATTCCCAAAGAACAAATATACCACGATACTAAAACCTTGTAGGAAGAATAAAACTGATCTCATCAATAATTAAACAGTCAAAGGAGTCTGACCTTTGAGACTAGGGTTAGATAATTCTGTTTCAAGTTAAAAATGGACAGGTATGGGCCAGCACAGATGGCCATAATAAAATACCACTCACTGGGTAGCTTAAACAACAGAAGTTTCTTTTCTCACAGCTCTGGAGCCTGGAGATGCAAGATCAAGAGACCATCAGGCTTACAGAAGGCCGCATTCATGCTGTGTCCTCACATGGCCTTGTCTTGGTAACTGTCACTCCTGGAGTCTTTTCTTGTAAGACAGCACTCTTACTGGATTAGGTCCCCACCTTCATGATCTCACTAAGCCTTAATTAGTTAACCTCCTCAAAGGCTCTGTATCCAAACATAGCTGTACTGAGGGCCAGGGTTTTGATATAGACACTTTCTGGGGACATAATTCAGTCTGTAACACTATAGACTGACACAGTCATTATGAAGTCTTGCATTCCACAGATCAACTGTAGCAATGACTACAGTGTCCACTGGGAGCCAGTGCTCTGGGACCACCCTTAATGTCTATCCTCTCAGCTGTCTTAATGGACATTCCTGTGCCTGGATGAGCCATTCATTTGGTAGCATAATTGGCCTGTCCTTATTTGTTATACAGAGAGCAACAGTAGTATCTAATATTAAGAACCCACTATGTGCCAGATACTCTACTAATTTATTTATTTTATTATCTTCTTGGATCCTCCTAACAGGTCTATGAATTCTGTGAAGTAGACTTACTTTCAGTAATTTAGATAAGAAAAACTGATGCTTGGCAAAGTTAAATCCCTTGTCATAAGTACCATCTGTGCCCCCTATAACCCATGCACCTATTAACATTTGCCCAGACTCACAGCTCCATTTCTATAACATCAGTGCTGTCCAAGCTATAAGTCAAAGTACCACAGTTCACAGTCTCATCCAGACCCAGCGCTCCAAATCAGATGCGTGCAGTGTGACACGTTCTTCTCTGCGCACTCACAGGGCCCTGCTCAGGTCCGAGCCACAGGCCCTGGCAAGCACCATATGTGTTCCCTTCCCCAAATGTGATTTTCATCCCTAAAACCTACAGACTTCCTCTGTTTTGCTGGGGCAGCAACCATCAACCACATGGCACAGAGGTCACTCCAGGACCAAGTTCTTTCCTAGTGGGATGAAGTGGGGGAGGGGGGGACAGATCTTCCTGTGTTTCCTTCCAAACTAACCCATTACTAACTAACCACTCCCATTACTAACTAACTAACTAACCCAAACTAACTAACACCACTCCCTCTCCAAAAGGGAGAAGAGGCAGAAAGAAGCCAATCCTCCTCAAGGGCATCAACGGGGGTGACAGGCACTTTCTCTTTATAGTCCGACCTCAGTGCTGAGCATGATTTACACAGATTTATTTATACAAACACTGAAGTCCTATTTAACAAAAAGTATAATAAAATTATGTCAGAAAGGGACCCAGGGAAACGTGGGGGGGATCATGGGTTCAGGTCAGGTCATACACATGAGTTAGATCCTCACCTGCCCAAAATGGAAATGGGATAATATTTAAAATGGAAAAACTTAAGCACATTTTATATGTGTGAAGGGAAATATCAGAAGAAACAGCCAGGGGAGTTCAAAGCAGATGCCTCAAGGGAGCGTAACTCGGGGGCGGGGCAGAGTTGCTGCTAGAAAAACCTCAATTATTCTTCAAGCTTTGTAGTATTACTTGAACTACATAAATATACATTTTTTGCTTTGAAATAAAAATTTAAACACGGTGGAATAATAACAACAGAACGATCAAACCATGGCTTATAGACAGCCAGGAAAACAAAAGAAAAATGTAGAAGGAAGGAAACAAAACAAAGCAAAATAAAACCAGCTGGGCCTGAAGGAGGCGGAACTCACCGCACCTCCTCCCACAAGAAAAAAGGAGAGATCAATAAAGCATAAGTATTTTCAGACTGCATTTTTAGAAACCCAGGAGAGCGCTGACTTAGGCCTGCATGTCTGGTGCCTGAATGATTAGCTGCAAGTGGCATTTAAAATAGAATGAACAATCATCAAATTTCAATAGAAGTTAAAATTTTGTTAGTGACCTAAGCAACATTTCACATATTCAAAACCCACATGTATCTTCTGGCCACTTTTCACTCAGCAGAAATAAACACTTCCACTCAGAAACATCTCCACTAGGTGCTGTCCTGGGCGCTAGGATTTACACACTGGATTTGCACAGACACTGTGCCTGGAGGCCATTGTCTCGAAGAGAAATGCACAAATGTGCAAGGCACCCATGTCTCCATTAAATTAAAAAAAGAAAAGGACTTTTATATGATTTAGAAACTAGCTTGATATTCGAAGCCTAAATTGGGACGACTTCATTCAGAGCAGCAGGCAGGTATTGAGCACCAGTTGTGTACCTGGCTGGGCGCTGGGCTTTACGAAGACGACGCTGTTCAAGATGCCCTTAACCTCGAGCAGCAGCAGCAGCAAAATGATGACCCCTTGTGATCCTACAGAAACATGAACTTAATAACAATACACATTCACCAGGGCTGGGGAAGCTGGTAGAGTGTGTCAGGCCAGGCAAGGGTCCTGGGGACATAGCCCATGAGCTGCGGTGTCCCCAGCCTGGCCTAGCCCAGCCCAGCCTGGCCAAAGGGACTGTAGGAGACAATCACATTACCTCTGGAAGCCCTTGTCCTTGCACCAGAACAGAGCAACCATAGCTCCATGTGCATTATGAAACACACTATGCACCTATTAGAGTGGTGTGCATACCTGCAATCATAGCTAACTCTGCAGGCACGTACGTGCAGCACACCACACACCTGTTAGAGCAGTGCACACACCTGCAACCGTAGCTAACTGTGCAGGCATGTGTGTGCACAGAATATGCCTGTGATGATAGCAGAGTGGTATTTTATTGATGTGTTTACATGTTTCTCCCCTGTTGACAGCTTCCTTCTCTCTTCCATGAGTTGTATAGCACTCTTCAGATATGGCCATTAGTGAACTGGGGCCAAAAGAGGAAACACGCACATGAGCACATTCCTAGTGACTGACTTCTTACATGAAGAGTTAAGGTGCCGAAGCTATATCGAAAGCCAGAGTCACTGATTAAATGCAATATCCATTAGGCTAGGAACAGCAATTTCCACAAAGGCACAGACTGCATTAACAGTTGGATGGGCATTAGCCGAGACATGTTTGTCCTTGATGTTCAGAGATAATGGCCAGTGGGTGGTTTTCTCTCAATATGCAAACATATTTGGGAAACCAAAAGCATGTGACCAGCTGCTTCCAGGTCAAAGATGGAGTGAAATGTTCACGCCTGGCAGCTGAGTCTCTAATTCGGGGTGTGCACACTCCATCGACTGGGGAAATGTGCAGAATACCTATTGTTTCACAGCGGTCCCCGTGGCTCACTGCTGGTCCTGCTACTGCACAGCTGTGTCAGATGGTCTGTGCCCTGCCCCCTGGGCTCACAGCTACAAGCTTCAGACAGATCGTTTGTGAGGGAACGTCAGTTGTGCTTTGAGAAAAACTGTCAAGAGCCACAGCATGCCGGACTGGAAGAAATCACACATTGTAAGCAAAGCCTTTTATTGTGTAAGAGAGAAAACAGAAGTTTAAAGAATATAAATTGATAGTCGATAATTCTACATCGGTTATTCACACAAGTGAGGCTGGTGTTCTTTCCAATGCATGATAGTGTTGTTATTACAATAGTCTATTGGCAACAGCAACTTTTCTGCCCTGCCCTGCCCTGTCCTTCCCTTTCCTTCTCTTTTTCCTTTTTTCTGTCCTTCTTTTTATTTTGGCAACCACTCATTTGTTAATTCATTTATTCACAGGTTTTTTACCAAACACCTAAAACATTTAGGATCCTTGCAAAATGCAAATCACATAAAAATATAAGTTATAACCACAAATGTAAAAAATAATAGCTAAGACTCCAGGAACAAGGTAATATAGACTCACTTTCCCTTGTTCCTTCCAGCTCTAATTACATGCCCTGGAAATTATGTCACAGACAACAGAAGAGGGATGTGACAGCTGGAAGGAAAAATGTGTTGGGGCTGGAATGACAATGTTGCTGCATTCCCTGGTTTCTTTTTGTTGCCCACATGTCCTGGAATGAGTAATGGAGAGGCTCACATACAAGAACTAGAAGGCGTAGAAGACAAAAAGAAAAAAAGGAGAGGGAAAAACAAGGCAACATCTGCTCTTTCTCACCAAAGGGTTGGGAAGCCCACACACTTGACCCCCATCATGACCTCCACCTCTGTTGGGGCCTCTGCTGATGACCCACGTCACCAACAGTCCCAGCAGCAAAGCCTCAGCCACCAGCCCTGCTTCATGACGCAGGCCTGGTGAGTAGCATGGGCCCCCAGTAGCTGCGGAAGCAGAGTCCTGGCCATCTGACCCTGTCCAGAGCCAGGGCCTCAGGGAAGCCCAGTAGTAAAGCCCTGAAACCCACTGACCTCCAGCAGTGACATAGTGGGGACGTGACACCATCAGTGGCTTCTTGCCTTATCCAGAGGCCACCAATGACCCCACAGATGGCCCTGTAGGGCTTCAGCAGGAGTGACAGCAGCACCAGAGGGCAAAGCAGACAAGAATGACTCTGCATGCACTAAAAGATGAAACTTTCTTGATAATGAAAGCTCAGAGAAGTAGACTGTCATCTACATACTAAACATCAACAGGGGGCTGTCTGCTAAGGTAGAATACTCAGTTGAGAACACGATAAACAGACTGCCAAGATAACGGTCGAAGATCACTCATGATACTGAGAAACAGGACAGTCACCATTTAATGAGGAAAGATAGTCAACAAATTCCAGCACCAAGGTTAATCTGATACTGGAATTATCCAACAAGAATTTGAAAAGCAACTGTCTTAAAATGCTTTATAAGTCAATAACAGATTTCTTGAAACACATGATAATAGAAAATCTCAGCAGAGAAATAGAAGTTAGGTGAAAGAACTGAAAGGAAACTGTAGAACTGAAAACTGCAATTACTGAATTTTTTAAAAGAAAACTCACTGTAAAAAAATAAAAATTTAAAAAAGCCTACTTGTTGTCAATAGATTGTGGATGAAAAGGACAGATGAAAAGGACCTATTATTGAAGATAGGTCAGTAGAACGAACCCCTTCAGTCTGACCAACATAAAGAAAATGTTAAGAGTCTCAAGTGTCTGTAGAAAACATTTAAAAGAGTACAAGTTCAGAATACAGAAGAGGGTGTGATACAAAGTATTTGAAAGAACACTGAAATCGTTTCTAATTGGAGAAAAGTCATAAACTTACTGATTCAAATTGGCAAGAATCTCTAATAACCCAAAAGAAACCAACACAAAGGCATATAGTAATTAAAAATCTAGAAATTAAATAAAAAGAAAAACATCCCAAAAACATAGAAAAATAATACAATGCCCACAGGAGAACACCAGTCTGGTGCATTTCCCCTCCACAAATGCTGAGTAGCACCACGTGTTTCTGGATACTGTCTGAAAATACAAACAAACAGAAACAAAATAAAACAAAAAATAAACAAAAAACAAGGAATGGAAATTCTACATCCAGTAACAAAACCGTCCCTTGGGGATAAGGAGGAAATAGACATTCTCAGTCAGAGGAATACTAAAATAATTCATTGTTAGCAAGTCTACCCTTAAACTACAGCTATAGGAAACCCTCTCAACATAAAGGAAGTGATAACAGAAGAGGTCAGGGATCTTTATAAAAAAAAGACCAAGGGACGGGTAATGGTCAGTTCTTCCTTGCGTGAGTTTTCAGGAAATAGTTTGGCCGATATAAAAGTTAAACCTGTCTGATGTGGTGCTAAATGTCTGCAGAGGAATATTTAAGATAATTATGTTTTTAAGGTGGAGGATAAAGGGACCTAAAGAGAAACAAATGTTCTGGATGTTACTTTGAGTTGTGAAACGTAGGCACCAGTAGCTTCTGATAAGTTATATATCTAACCTGTAACGACTACTTAGAAGAAGAGTACAAATTGGTACAATCAAAATCAACATAAATAAATAAAAATGTAACTCTAAAAGATATTTAAGCAACCTAAAGATGGACAAGAAGAAAAAAAATACAAGAACAAGAAACACAAGGAAAAATACAAATAATGACAAAAGTAAAGCCCCAGCCTATACATACTTTGTACCTTAAAATGTCTGCATTGACAAATTAAAAGGCAGAGCTTGGCAGAACAGATAAAAGTTCATGGCCCAACTATGCTCTGTATCCAAGACAGTCACCTCACACAGAACAAAATAGTGAGATGGGAAGTAAAAGAATGGAAAAGAAATATCAAGCATACTTCAGTAAAAATGACAACAGTGCCTATATGAATATGATGAGAAATTGTTCTCAGGGCAAATAAAGTTACTAGGAACAAAGATAAAACTAGGAACATAATGATAAAAAGATAAATCCATCAGCAAGAAGTAGTGGTCCTAAATGTGTGTGCACCGAACATCAGAGTTTCACCTACACAAGAGAGAAGTGCGGAGCTGAGCGGAGACAAACCCACAGGGGCAGGTGGGGCCTGCCCGTTCCACCTGCAGCCCTGAGGAAGCACGACAGAGCCAGAAAGCAGCAGGAACAGGGCGATCTGGGCAACCCTGGCCACTGAGAGGTTTTGTTTCACGTTAGAGGGATCTTCCAGGAAATAATGGAGCTCAGAACTTACCTCAATGGTCCTAAACATGAAATCTATAAAGAAAAATCAATAAATTTATGAAAAGAATAAAAAACACTACAAACTGACAGAACTCTTGCTAGACTAACTGAGGGGTGTTGAGGGAGAACACCATTATGGAGGCTCAAGACATCAGACGAAAGGAGAAACTGCTAAGCCCTTTATACCGATAATTTAGATAACTTAGGAGACATGGAGAAAACTTGAAAAATGTGAACCATCAACACTGACTGAAGGAGAAATAGAAAATCTGAATAGCTCTGTACAATTAAACCTATGAAGTGTTGCTGGAAAATCTGAAGAACACATTTTACCCATGTTCATGGATTAGACAATTCAACACTATTAACATGGCAATCCTCACCAACTCTATCCACATGTTTCATGCAAATGCAATCCAAATCTAAGGAAATCTTTTATTTTTTACTTTTTAAAAGATTTTATAAATTTTTATTTATTTATTTATTTATTTATCTTGATATAGAGAGAGAGCATGAGCATGGGAGGGGCAAAGAGGGAGAGAAAGATAGAGAACCCCAAGCAGGCTCCACACTGTCAGCACAGAGCCTGATGCAGGGCTTGAGTCTACGAACCTCGAGATCATGACCAAGTGCTTAAATGACTGAGCCACCCAGGTGTCCCTGGAAATCTTTTAAAGAAAGTGATGTCAATTATAAAATTTAAATAGAAACTTAAAGTACCTGAAAGAGCCAAAACCATTTTGAAAATGAATAAAACTAGTGGATATATACCACCTCATTACAAGCATTAATGTAAAATGCAGTGGTCAAGACTCTAGTATTCGCATGGGAGTAAACAGATAGATTGATGAAGAAAACATAATATAAAGTCCAGAAATAGACCAACATAGACATGACTCATTTCTTTTTAATTATTTTTAATGTTTATTTAATTTAGAGAGAGATGAGAGAGAGAGAGAGAGAGAGAGAGAGAGAGAAAACAAGTGGGGAAGGGGCAGAGAGAAAGGGAGACACAGAATCGGAAGCAGACTCCAGGCTCTGAACTGTCAGCACAGAGCCCAAATTGGGGCTAGAACCCACGAAGGTGAGATCATGACCTGAGCCGAAGTCGGATGCCCAACCGACTGAGACACCCAGGTGCCCCTTTAAAGCATACATATGACAGTGTTCAAAATATATAAAAACACCCACAACTCAATAAGAGGAAGTTCCATCCAGCTTTTAAAAATAGGCAAAATATTTCATCTAACACATTACAAAGGAGAATGTACTCATGTCCTTTGGGTATCTTTAATATTCCCTAAATTCTCATGCAAGACTATTCCTTCAGGAAGGCCTATAACTTAACTATGTAAGAAACTATAAGTGACATTTTGGAAAACATAAATCATTCATAGAATTAAGAAAAAAAGTTTGATCTTACTAGATACCAAGGGATATATAATTAAATATTACAATAATTGGGAAATTTTTAATGAGTGAAGGGTTTTTTGATGCACCTTTATTCATTTACGACTTTTAATACTGGAAACAAGTATCTTTGTATACCTTAATTTTAAAAATATTGGTAACCATGTATTTAGAACGAATAAAATAACTGAAAAAATACCAGTAAATTGCTACTTTAAAACGGTGCAGTACACTGGGACATTGAAATAGTAAAAGCCTGTACTGCATTCCCAGATTTTTAAACATTTTTACTCACTTGGAAAGCAGAAATCTGTCCAAATCATGTTGGTTTTGGAAATTGTGTATCTTTGTGATACAAAGAGACGTGTAACAGAGAAACAGCCAGGAGTGACTTCAGTTTTAATACTTAATGCACTTTATTTAATGCAAATGAAAAGTTACCTGAGGATTTGTGACTCCCCCCCCCCATTATCATGTTTAAACAAACAAAAAAAATTCACAAGGATTAGTAATCTTGGAAATATTGCAGTATTGGACAGTGGATGGATATGAATGAAATGGGGGAAATCCCTGAATTTTGCTTCCCCAAACCACTCACTTTCACACTTGCTGGACACAGCCATCCCTGGATGAATCTCGACGGCTATTAAGCAGCAAAAAACAAATAAATTTAGCACTCAGCTTCATCTGTGAAGGGAAACAGATAAGTCTTCTTGAACCAAAAGGAAAAGATTTATATAATGTGAAATTATCCCCCTCAAAAGTTAGAGGGAAAGCAACAGGGACAATTTAAATATGATCCAAAATCATGAGTTTGAGAATTAAAAATAATCCCTTTAGTTTTCAGACTTTCATCACTGTGTTTTGGTTCATTACTGACAGAAAACAAAGAATAAGAAGCTGGAAAGTTAGATCATGATTAGAAAAGGTTCAAAAGGCTTTCATGGGCATTTGATCCTAATGAGATATCCTTCCTAATGGGGGTCTTGCAGTTTGGTTGATGGTCTGTGTCCAAATTGCATGGATGCTGGGCTTTGACAGAAGAATGACAAATGAAAAGAGGGAACAGAAGAGGGTGCAAATCAGAATGTAGCAAATCAAGGTAAGGATTGCCTTATGATCCTCGACTTAGATGCTAAACACGGAGCTTCTCCTAAAAGGAGAAGTTATGTGTTATGTGGAAACTCCAACAAAGCCTGGCTGTTGCTGATTTCAGACTATCACTGACTCTCAAAATCACAGTTTACAGGGAAGTAGTAATAACTTTATGAGCTGAAGAGTAAGGGTCTTCAGCTCATAAAGCTTGGGAAGGGTCTTTTTTTCCCCAAAACTTTTTTAATGTTTATTTTACTTTTGACAGAGAGAGTGCATGGGTATGGGACAGGCAGAAAGAGAGGGAGACACAGAATCTGAAGCAAGCTCCAGACTCTGAACTGTCAGCACAGAGCCTGATGCAAGGCTCAGACTCATGGACTGCAATGTCATGACCTGAGCTGAAGTCTGAGGCTTAACCGACTGAGCAACTTAGAAGCCCCAGGGAAGGTTATTTCTTAATTGCTGTTTTATTGAAACCCAAAATTCGAGTTCTAAGTTTATTGACCAAGTTGACATTAAAAACTGAGTGATAGGAAACCATAAAAGTTAAAGATGGTACATCATGCTAACCATTAATGCAATTGGGAGACATAGACTTTACTGGAAAGTCTATTCCATGTTGTATACATTTAAGCATTTACTGAGCACTTATACGACAGGCTATTCCTAAAGAGTTCCTATAGCCATTCATGCTCTGGCTTTGTGTAAATATGACTCTCAAAGGAGACTCATGGAAATGGGAACTCAAATGTTAATATTAGCCTCTCCATGTCAGACACACATCATGATAACTTCCAAAAATTATTTAGCTTGGTTTTTTGCAAGAAAGCTGCTCATCACTATCCCTATTTAATAAATGAGGAAATCAAATTCTTACTTAAATTGTCCAAGGTCACAAATCTACTAGATAGTTAAACGAAGATTGAATACCAATCTCTCAGTACAAAGACCACATTCTTTGCATTTTGCTATGAATGTGCTATCAGTAACATGGTTTTCAGCACCATCAAGGAACAACTTGTTTCCTCTGATGAAGTATTTTTTTAAATGTCTTTATTTGGTGGATTCCAGCTCCAGTAGGTCCAGGGGTCCCTGAAAGGATGGACAGTGTTGGCACGAGAGTGTGATGAGAGAGCCACAAGTTTCTTTCTTGATCACCAGGCAGTCAACTCTGCTCTCTCTGCTTTGGTGTCTTTTTTATTGGTCAAGCAATAACATGACATCAGAAAATAGAATTTTTTACAGTGGCTAATTCTTTGTGATAAGAGGCTTTTAAAAATTTTACTGTTTTTTATTTATTTTAGAGAGAGAGAGAGAGACAGCATGAGCAGGGGAGAGCCAGAGAGAAAGGGAGACACAGAATCTGAAGATAGGCTCCAAGCTCTGAGCTAGCTGTCAGCACAGAGCCTGACATGAGGCTCAAACCCCCGAACCATGAGATCATGACCTGAGCTGAAGTCGGACACTTAGCCAACTGAGCCACCCAGGAGCCCCGTGATAAGAGGCTTTGATCATCAAAAGTGTACAGAAACAAGCTTTACAGAAGTATTTTTGTAGAACCATCCCAATTTATTCTTGGCATTAGTGCCCAAGAATAAGAAATTAACAAACCTATCTTATTTTGTACAGGTTGGTTTTTGGCCAATAATTATGACTTTGTTTTTAATTAACAAGTTATAACTGAGTCATGTAATGCACTTACAGTAAGGTTAAGTAAATTTTTATAACCAAGAGAATAAAAGGATGTTTTTAGTAAAAAAAACAGGATAATATACACATTATTTAAGTTAGTAACACTGAAATTAAAACATAGGTTAAATTGTATATAGATAGGCTAGGAGTTATTTTATCTAGCTTATTAACCATAAGAGAAAGAATGTTTGTTAACAAGTTACTATTGAAAGCCCTTTCTTTGATGTAAACATAATGGAAGCCCTATGTGTGTTGGCCTTGCACCTGGGTTTTTAGTTTTTTTATCCATTCTCATAACTGAAGCGAGTACAAGGGAGGGTATTTGTGGCTCCAATTAGCAAAGGCATATGTAGCAATTTATGTCCTGTCCTAGTCTGTTTCTTATCTCTAAGGTAGACTCTTCTTCTCTGGGCCAGAGTTAATTGTAACTCTTGTGTTCTTAGCCCCCCTTATGTCTTGGGTCTGCAAGTCTCATTAGAAGAGCCTTTTGGCAAACATCTGCAGTGCTTTGATATAAAGTCTTATGCAGGGGCAGGAATATGTTCTTTCTTATGGGGTAACTGTGTGGGGAATATCGGTCTGATTAGGAACATTGCAAGGCCTAATCAATAACAGTGGTCCCATTCCCAATATGAGCCAATAATACAAGGAGATACTAGTTCCACTTCATGGCAGGAGCTGTGCAAACATCTGCTGTTTCCTCACTGTGACTGTGTCATCCAGCAAGGCCAATGTGGCTCCCAGCATTTATTATATTATTTTGAGAATCAGAGACAGCAAGCGGGGGAAGAACAGAGAGAGAGGGAGAAACAGAATCTTTTTTTTAATAGTTTATTGTCAAATTGTTTTCCATATAACACCCAGTGCTCTTCCCCACAACTGCCCACCTCCATTACTACCATCTCTTTTCCCTCTTCCCCTCCCCCTTCAACCCTCAGTTCGTTTTCAGTATTCAATAGTCTCTCAGGTTTTGCGTCCCTCTCTCTCCCCAACTCTCTTTCCCTCTTCCGCTCCCCCTGGTCCTCCATTAGGTTTCTCCTGTTTTTCTGTTCGACCTATGAGTGCAAACATATGGTATATGTCCTTCTCCACCTGACTTATTTTGCTTAGCATGACCCCCTCGAGGTCCATCCACTTTGCTATATTTCATTCTTTCTCATTGCCATGTAATACTCCATTGTATATATATACAACACATCTTCTTGATCCATTCATCAGGTGATGGACATTTAGGCTCTTCCCATCATTTGGCTATTGTTGACAGTGCTACTATGAACATTGGGGTACATGTGCCCCTATGCATCAGCACTTCTGTATCCCTTGGGTAAATCCCTAGCAGTGCTATTGCTGGGTCATAGGGGAATTCTATTGATAGTTTTTTGAGGAACCTCCACACTGTTTTCCAGGGGAGACACAGAATCTGAAGCAGGCTCGAGGCTCTGAGCTGTCAGCACAGAGCCTGATGTGGGGATTGAACTCATGGTCTGTGAGATCATGACCTGAAGCAAAGTCAGACGCTTAACTGTCTGAGCCACCCAGGCATCCCTGATGAAATATCTTTAATCATCTGAAATGTAGAGAAAATATAATTGAAGACATAAAATATTGGAGTGCTGTAATGATGGGTAATTAACATAAGCCCTCTCAACTCAGTGTCTGAAGCTATCAGTAAATAAAGTTTTTAAAGTTCTAGAAATCACAATATAAGGCATATATATTTTAGGGGACAAAGCACTACTAATGCAAGTATGTAGACCAGGACAGGAACAAAACAGCAAAGCAACTTCAAATCCACTTCAAACCATTTACTGAGAGCCAGAGAGGAAGTTAAGATGCGGGTGCTTGAGTGAAGAGAGTCTTCCAAGAAGGCTGGTTTCGCTGCCCAAACCCCTCAGGTCTAACTCCACTGAGTGCAGCTAAGAGAAAGAGTGGACTTTGGTGTCACACAGGTTGGTTTCACATTTAGCTTTGCAACTTACTAGCTCTGTGGCCTTGGCTAAGTTACTTTGGTTACACTTCCGTGAGTTTCTGTGTCCTTTCTATTTATTTGGAATAATAAAATTTGTTCAGAGAGCTTCTGAGTGGCAGTTAAATGAGAGTGTATTTGTTATGTTTTTAAATTCTAGGATAGTGCTTTCAGATTAATAAATGTGAATTTTATCAATCCTGCACAAGGTTTCACAGATGCCAAGGGTGGTCCAGTTTCTTTTCCAAATCTCAAAATAGGCGCTTCAGTTTAGAGCTGTTGCTGTTTTCAAAACACTAAGATGTTTGGCTCCTAAAATGTTCAGAGACAGCAGGTTTTCTTACATTTTTATGAAGAAAAAAAGTACCTAATGTGTCAGAGCAAATTATCTTAAGTTTGTCAATAGAGTACAGTGTCCTGTTACTGAAGTATTCAATCTTCATGCCTACTTTCTTTTTTTAATTTTTAAAAATGTTTATTTATTTATTTTATTTTTTGAGAGAGAGAGAGAGAGACAGGGTGTGAGTAGAGGAAGAGCAGAGAGAGAGAGAGGGAGACAGAGAATCTGAAGCAGATTCCAGGTTCTGAGGTGTCAGCAAAGACCCTGACGGGGGGCTCAAGCCCACGGACTGCAAGATCATGACCTAAGCTGCAGTCAGATGCTCACTAATTGAGCCACTCAGGTACCCCTGTGCCTACTTTCTTTTAAACAAGGTGAGTAAATGTGTCAAGTTATTTGATTTAAATATAAAATTATATCCAGAAGTCTAACTGGTCCAACCCTGTTTGTGTTTAAGATATTTATCTGGAGAAAGAAGAGTATACTGGCCTGGAATTTGGTGTCACCAGCTCAGGGGACACCTGGTAACAGGTGGTTCAGGGTCTCATGAGTAAGAGTACTAAGTCTTCTCTAAAAATTTTTGGCAACCAAACTTTGAAATATCACACTGTGGTAAAAACAAAGATAAGAGGAGCCAAGATGGCGGAGAGGAAGGGAGCTCTGTAAACTTTGTCTGCACCATCTACCAAACTGAGAAGGACATTACTCTCATCTGCAAGAGCGGAAGGAGAAATTACAGACTCCAGAAAGAAGACAACCTCAAAGATGCCTGAGTGAGTGAGTGCGAACGGGAGAGATTGGAAAACAGGCTAGCCCGAAATAGTCAGGGGAGGTGGGAGCCCCAGCCCAACACGGGGTGAGTGCACAGAGCCCCTGAGAGACAAAGGGAACAGAAAGAGAAACTGAACACCCTCATAGTACTGTCTCTAGAGAAGAGATAAAGAATGTTTAACCACGCTTGGAGAGAAAAGTTCTCACTCCATATATAACTGCTGGGTAGCCCAAATCCAAAACCTGGGTGATGCAGGGGAAAAAACAGCTTCCAACCCTGCGCCATCCCGGCAGAAAGTCAGTGGCCATGGAGGTGGCCCCAGGGGCACACACTTTGGCATCAGCTGCGGGAGCGGGAGCACACACCTCATTTCCCCGGCGCATCTTGCCTCCAGCATTGGCCACGTGAATCTCAAATCCCGGATGCCAACAGGGAAAAAATAGCCCCCACCCCTACACGATCCCAGCAGGGAGTTTGTGGTGGTGGAGGCTGGGGTGCGTGCTTTGGCTGCAGGAGTGTGCAGCTCATTTCTGGCAGCACCCAGCTCCTCTGGCAGCAGCAGTGCAAATCCCAGCCAGCGACAAGAGAAAATGCTCCCTCGCCCAATGCAATCTCTATCCCAGCTGGGGTCTGGGAGTCCACAGCGGTGTCTGTGATGGCTTGCATTTCGCCTCCTGCCGCGCACCTCGCCTCAGGCAGCACACCTCGCCTCAGGCAGTGGAGGCACAAATCCCAGCCTGAGCCAAGAGAAACTGATACCTCCCTATACGCGATCGCTATCCTAGCTGGGGGCTAGGAGTCAAGGGGGGTGGTCTGTGAGGGCATGCACCTCGACTCCCGCAGCAGCAGCATAAATCCCTACCAGCACCTAGAGAAACTGCTCCCTCCCCCTACGAGATACTGGCTAAGAAGCCAGCCATCAAAGCAAGTACATCTCATCTCTGGAATCATAAAAGTGCATAGACTAGGACTTTGAACCAAGGTGGGCCTAGAAAATACAACTTGGCTCAGCTGCAGCACAAGATCTGACTCATTAGAGTGGCCTACATTGCTGAGTACCAGCAGAGCTTGGGGTGCCGCCATTCTACTCTCTGCAGTCACCAAGGCTGAGCCTCTGAGAGCAGCCCCCAAGACCTACTACACCAAACCAAACTTATCTGCAAGGAGGAGCTGCTGCGTTTTTTCCCCCCTTCTTTTTTCTGTATTTGTACTTATTTTTTATTATTATTATCTGTTTTACTTAAAATTCTTTTTTGTTTTTATTCCTTATTTTCCTTTCTCCTTTCTCCCTCTCTTTTTTTCTTTCTTTCAATCCAGATATATTCTCCTGTATCTGATCCTTATCTCTTGTCTCAACTGGTCATACACTTTTAGACTGTCCATTGTCCTTTGTTGTCTCTGAACCCATTTTTTTTCTTTCTTCTCTTCTTTTCATCTCTTTCCTCTCCATTTTCTTTCTTTCCTTTCCCCCTATTAATTTGTTTGTTTGATTTGTCTGTGCGTTTGTGTGCTTCTGTTCCCTTTGTGTTTGTCTGTCTGTTTTCCTTCTTAGGGCTATCCCAAGAAACAAGCTAAAGTGTGCATGAGGGTGAGACCCAAATATCGCTGAGTAGGGAAATAAAATATTCAAAGGCACGATAAGAGAAACTGAGAGACACCATTAAAGGATATTTTCTGAAACGACAGGCCTGCACAGTCAATAAGCCTCCTTTAACAAGGCAATATTAACAGGCGCACAGTGCAAAAGGAGCTTTTTTAAGCTGACAAGAGACAGAAAACTGGAAAAAATGACAAAATGAAGGAAATCTCCCCTGAAGAACCTCCAGGAAGAAGTCACAGCCACAGAACTGCTCAAGGCAGATCTAGACAACATACCTGATCAAGAATTTGAAAAACTTGTCATAAAACTAATCGCTGGGGTTGAAAAAAGCATCAAAGAAGCAATTGAGACAATGACTAGGAACTTTGAAAATAGGTGTCATAGTTAAAAAAAAAGGCTATAAATGAGGGGAATAATAAAATGGAGGTAGCAACCTCAAGGATTGACAAGGCAGAGAGAATAATAGGTGAATTAGAAGATATAGTTATAGCAAAAGAGGAGGCTGAAAAAGAGAGAGAGAAATTAATCCAGGAGCAGGAAAGGAGAAATCGAGACCTGAGTGATACAAGCAAATGAACAACATCCCTATCATAGGAATTCCTGAAGAGGAAGACAGAGAGAAAGGTCCTGAAGGGATACTAGACCAAATTATAACTGAGAATGTCCGAAATCTGGGAAACGAAATAGACATTCAAATTCAAGAGGCACAAAGACGTAATTTGAATCAGCCTTTGGCACGACATATGATACTGAAACAGGCAAAATATAAAGATAAAGAGAGAATTCTGAAAGCAGCTAGGAAGAAAAGGGCCCTCACATACAAAGGAAAACCTATCAGAGTAATTACAGACCTATCTAAAGAAACGTGGCAGGCCAGGAAGGAATGGCACAAAATCTTCAATGTGATAAACAGAAAAAACATGCAGCCAAGAATCCTCTATACAGAAAGCCTGTCATTCAAAATAGAAGGAGAGAGAAAGGTGTTCCCAAATAAAAAAAAATTGAAAGAATTCATGACCACCAAACCAGCCCTACGAGAAATCCTAAGAGGGACTCTATGAGGGAAATCTTGCAAAGAATACAAGGTGCCAGAGACACCACTATAAACATGAATTCTAGGGAGAACACAATGACTCTAAACCCACATTTTTCAATAATAACACTGAATGTAAATGGACTGAATGCTCCGACCAAACGACACAGGGTAGCAGAATGGATAAAAAACAAACAAAATTTATCTATTTGCTGTCTACAAGAGACTCATTGAAGTTACCTTCAGGTTGAAAATAAAGGGATGGAGAAATATCTATCATGTGACTAGAAGCCTAAAGAAAGCCGGAGTAGCCATACTTATATCAGACAAACTGGACTTTAAAGTAAAGGCAGTAACAAGAGATGAAGAAGGACATTATATAATAATTACAGGGCCCCTCCATAAGGAAGAGCTAACAATTATAAATATCTATGCGCCAAATTTGGGAGCATCCAAATACATAAAACAATTAATCACAGACAGAAATAATCTTATTGATAAGAATGTGCTAATTGCAGGGGACTTTAATACTCCACTGACAGCTATGGATAGAGCAACCAGACAGAAAATCACCTGAACGACACATTGGAACAGATGGAATTGATAGATGAATTTAGAACTCTGCATCCTGAAGTTAGGAAATTCACCTTCTTCTCAAGTGCACATGGCACATACTCCAAGATAGATCACATACAGGGGCATAAAGCAGACCCCCATAAGTATAAATGATTAAAGATTTTACTATGCACACTTTTGGATCACAATGCTATGAAACTTGTAATTAACCACAGGAAAACGTTTGGAAAACCGCAAAAAATGAGGAGGTTAAAAACGACCCTACTTAGGAATGATGGGCTAAACAGGCAACTAGAGAGGAAATTAAAAAACATATGGAAACAAGTGAAAACTAAAATACAACAATCCAAAATCTATGGGACGCAGCAAAGGCAGTCCTAAGAGGAAAATATATTGCAATCCAGACCAATTTCAACAAACTAGAAGAAGCGCAAATTTACAATCTAACAGAGCACCTACTGGAACTAGAAAGGAAGCAGCAAGAGCACCCCAAACCCAGCAGAAGAAAAGAAATAATAAAGAACAGGGCAGAAATTAATAATATAGAATCCAAAAAAAAAAAACTGGTTGAGCAGATCAAGAAAACCAATAGTTGGTTCTTTGAAAAAATAAACAAAATCGATAAACCTCTAGGCATGCTCCTCAGAAAGAAAAGAGAGAGCACCCAGATAGACAAAATCATGAATGAAAAAGGATCTATTACAACCAATCCCTCAGAAATACAAGCAATCATCAGAGATTACTATGAAAAATTATATGCCAACACACTGTACAACTTAGAAGAAATGGACAAATTCCTAAATGCACATACACTGCCAAAATTCAAACGGGAAGAGATAGAAAGCATGAATAGACCTATAAACAGTGAAGAAATCAAATTAATTATCGAAAATCTTCCAACGAATAAGAGCCCAGGTCTAGATGGCTTCCCAGGGGAATTCTACCAGACATTTAAAGCAGAGCTCATACCCATTCTTCTCAAAATATTCCAAAAAATAGAAATAGAAGGAAAACTTCCAAACTCATTCTGCGAAGCCAGCATCACCTTGATATCCAAACCAGACAGAGACCCAGAAAAAAAGAGAACTATAGACCAGTATCCTTAATGAATACAGATGCAAAAATATTCAACAAGATACTAACAAGTCGAATTCAACAGCATATAAAAATAATTATCCATCATAATCAACTGAGATTCATTCCTGGGTTACAGGGCTGGTTCAATATTTGCAAATCCATCAATGTGATCCTTCACATTAACAAAAGAAAAGATAAAAACCATATGATCCTGTCGATAGATGCAGAAAAAGCATTTGACAAAATACAGCACCTGTTCTTAATAAAAACCCTTGAGAAAGTTGGAATAGAAGGAACTTAACTAAACATTATAAAAGCAGTTTATGAAAAGCCCACAGCTAATAGCATCCCCAATGTGGAAAAATTGAGAGCTTTCCCGCAGAGGTCAGGAACATGACAGGATATCCACTCTCACCACTGCTGTTTAACATAGTGCTGGAAGACCTAGCATCAGCAATCAGACAACAAAAGGAAATAAAATGCATCAGAATTGGTAAAGAAGATGTCAAACTTTCCCTTTTCACAGAGTACATGATACTCTTCATGAAAAACTCGATAGACTACACCAGAAGCCTTCTTCAACTGTTCAATGAATTCAGTTAAGTTGCGGGGTACAAAATCAATGTACAGAAATCAGTTGCATTCCTATACACCAATAATAAGGCAGCAGAAAACTGGACAGCAACATGCAGAAAAACGAAACTAGACCACTTTCTTACGCCATACACAAAAATTATCTCAAAATGGCTGACGGACCTGAATGTGAGACAGGAAACCATCAAAACCCTCGAGGAGATAGTAGGGAACAAGCTCTCTGACCTCAACTGCAGCAATTTTTTACTCAACACATCCCCAAAAGCAAGGGAAATGAAAGCAAAAATGAACTCCTGGGACCTCATCAAGATAAAAAGCTTCTGCACTGCAAAGGAAACAATCAAGAAAACTAATAGGCAACCGACAAAATGGGAAAAGATAGTTACAAGTGACATATCAGATAAAGAGCTAGTATCCAAAATCTACAAGGAACTCACCAAACTCCACACCCAAAAAACAAATAACCCAGTGAAGAAATGGGCAGAAAACATGAACAGACACTTCTCCAAAGAGGACCTCCAGATGGCCTATGGGCACATGAAACAATGTTCATCATCACTCATCATCGGGGAAACACAAATCAAAACCACACTGAGATACTACCTCATGCCAGTCAGAGTGGCTAAAATGAACAAATCAAGAGACTGTAGATGCTGGCAAGGGTGTGGAGAGACGGGCACCCTCCTACACTGTTGGTGGCAATGTAAACTGGTGCAGCCGCTCTGGAAAACAGTGTGGAGGTTCCTCAAAAAACTATTAGTAGAACTCCCTTATGACCCCGCAATAGCACTGCTAGGGATTTACCCAAGGAATACAGAAGTGCTGATGCATAGGGGCACATGTACCCCTATGTTCATAGCAGCACTGTCAACAACAGCCAAAACATGGAAAGAGCCTAAATATCCATCACCTGATGAATGGATCAAGAAGATGTGGTATATATATATATACATACAATGGAGTATTACATGTCAATGAGAAAGAATGAAATCTGGCCATCTGTAGGAAAGTGGATGGACCTTGAGGGGGTCATGCTAAGTGAAATAAGTCAGGTGGAGAAGTACATATACCATATGTTTGCATTCATAGGTCTAACAGGAGAACAGGAGAAACCTAATGGAAGGCCAGGGGGAGGGGAGGAAAGAAAGAGAATTGGAGAGAGAGAGGGACGCAAAACTTGGGAGACTATTGAATACTGAAAACGAACTGAGGTTTGAAGGGGAAGAGGGAGTGGGGAAAAGAGATGGTTGTGTTGGAGGTGGGCACTTGTGGGGAAGAGCACTGGGTGTTATATGGAAACTAATTTGACTATAAACTATATTTAAAAAAACACAAACAAACAAAAATCAAAAAAAAAAAAAAAAAACCAAACAGGCAAATAGAAACCAGACTGCATATCTCCCAACCTAAATCAATGCAATCGATAACATTTCCCACCAGAACTTTTGGCAGAAATGGACCAGCCATTTCTATACGTATCTAGGAACACAAAAGATCTCGAGAGCCAAGTCGTTTCTGGAAATGAAGGAGAAACTGCAAGACATATATTTCCTGATTTCTAAATGGATTAAGAAGGTGTGATGATCCAAACAATGTGGTGCCAATGTAAGAATAAGAAAGCTGATCAATGACATAGAATTGACAGTGCAGGAAACACAATACATTTCAGTGAATTGTTTTTTAACAAAAGGTGCCTAGACCATTACATGCAGAAAGAATAGTTGTTTTCACAAGTGGTGTTGTAATAATTGGGATGTCCATATTCAGATAGATGAATTTAGACTCTCACTGCATTAACTCAAGGGGCACCTTGATGGCTCAGTCAGTTAAGTGTCTGGCTTCGACTCAGGTCATGATCTCACAGTCTGTGGGTTTGAGCCCCGCATCAGGCTCTGTGCTGACAGCTCAGGGCCTGGAGCCTGCTTCAGATTCTGTTATCTTCCTCTCTCTGCCCCTCTGCAGGCTCTGTTTCTCTCTGTCTCAATAATAAAAACATTTTTAAAAACCCAAAAAACAAAAATTAACTCAAAATGAATCATAAATGTGAATGCAAGAATACACCGAAAACATACCGAACTACTAGGTATTTACTCAAGAGCAATATACACATAAGTTCACATAAAATCTTTTTAGGGAATACTCAGAGCAGCATTATTTATAGATGTTAATAACTTGAAACCATTCCATCCACTGGGGAACAGATAAACTGCATGTGGTATGTCTGCATTTTGGAATACATTCATCAATAAAAAGGGACACATTCCTGATGCATGCTACAATATGGAACATCCTCAAAACATTGTGCTAAGGCAAAGAAGCCAGATGCAAGATGTATTATATGTTTCTGGACTCTCCAAGGAAGGCAAGTCTCTATAGAGGCAAAAAAATACATCAGTGTTGGCCTGGGACTGTGGGCAGGGACAGGGATTCACTGCAAACAGGCAAACAGATATCTTAGGGCTCAACGAAATGACTTAAAACTGATTATACAACTCTGTAAATATAATATCATTGAATTTCACATTTATAATTAACAATTCATATTTCAATAAAGCTATTTTAAAAGTTAAGTTAACCAATTGGAAGTCCTTATTCCTAGAGCGCACACACACACACACACACACACACACACACACACACACTTCAAATATATTTATTGGTTGCTAAACAAAAGTTTTCCTCAAGACTTTGAGTCGCTTTTAATACCTTTAGATTAACTGTTTTGTCTGTCATATGACTAGCTTATTACATAGATGTTCCAACCAGATATATGATTTGCCTTAATGCATTAAAACCTGTACCAAAGGAATAATTATTTATCAAATTTTTAAATAAAATTTCCATCATACATTTCATAATACAAGTTATTGAAAAATACCCTATAAGTTACTATTACCAAAAAAATCTTTTTAAAAAATTCAGGAAGCCTAAATTATGTAAGTTCTAAAGTCCTGCTTGGAGAATATTTGAGACATGGCAAAAAATCCATTAGCCAATGGTCTAAATGATATAAACATAGAAATATTCTTATGTTTAGGCAGATAGGTAAGTGGAAATACTATTGATGGTTATATCACAGTAATGAATAAAATTTAATACATATTTAAGGATTTTTTAAAATATCCTGGCACATGTGTTTTATTTACCTAAATCACTGTTATTGTAGCCTCAGAATTAATACATATCACAAGAGAATTACATTTTCGTAATCTATGTGGGATTGTGACGTAGAAAGCAAACACTCAGTGGTTCTACAGAGAAAAAAATCTAGTATTAAAATTCTAGAAGAAAATTTAATGGATTTTAAAGTATTACTTTTATTTAATGTTTATGGTGTAAGACATACAAACACACATATCTTTATAGATAGAGATAGACCGATCAATAGATAGATAGATAATATATACATGAATATATGTATCTATTTATATATAATGTTTTATTCATTGTATTTCCCAGGATTCGCTTAGAGGCACTTGCCACAGGGCAGAGAAAGTCTGGAAACACAAGGTCAAGTCCTAAAACAATGCTGAGAGCTGCACATACCAACCCCTGTGGGTTTCTGTGCAATGGGAAATCAACCCCTAAAACATGATATATTGTCTTTAATGTTTTATAAAGTACTAGAGACACTTTTCTGTACACAATTGCAAAATCTGTCCTATGACATTACTTATATTTACTTAATGCTCTGTGAATTTCAGATGAATCTGCCCCAAAATCACTTCATGCATCCCAATAAAACAGTTGATGTCCCATTTGAATGCGAACATAAGTACTACTTTCAAAACCATTTCACATGCACTACACAAAAAAGGTTTCAAAATGAGTGAGGAAATTTTCTATTTCCAGGAACATATGCTTTATTTTTTTTATTTTCTACTTGTTCAGTGACTGAATAGATGTTACCATCTTAATAATAAAAATATACTGCCCATATTAATTATATGGGAAAGGAATTCACTTCACTTCCTTCCTAGTTCTGCTGTTATTTTCTGCAACAGAGGAAGCATAACATAAAGTTTCTTATAATTTATGAAGGGCATTAGAGTTTGATTAGCTGCAAACAAGCACTCTTTAAACTTATAAACACAATTTGTATATTAGCAACTTCTTTGCTGCAAATGTGACATTTTTTAAACTATAGAATTGTTTTAACCTGTTGGTTATGTTGAAATTAATGTAAATGTAAACTTTTTGTACATAAAATACAGGATATACATATCTAAGGTACCTAAAAATTTTTTGAACCATCACTGTCCAATTGAACTTACTACCAATGGAAAGATTCTAAAATTTGTATCGTCCAGTAGGGCAACCAGTAGGCATACATTGCTACTGAGCATTGAAATGTGGCTAATGTTATTTAGAAACTAAATTTTTAATTTTATTTAGTTTACCCTACAATATTTAAATTTAGATGTAAAGTGAAGTCATTTATTATATTTGGAAAAAATGATTCAAAAGTCAATATTTCTGTAGAAAAATTTTAAAATATTCATTTATTTATTTTGAGAGAGAGAGAGAGAGAGAGAACAATTTGGGGAAGGGGCAGAGGGACATGGAGGGAGAGATTCCCAAGCAGGATCTGTGCTCAGTGCTCAGCACAGAGCCTGATGTGGGGCTTGATTTCATGACTGTGAGATCATGACTTGAACCAAAATCAGGAGTCAGATGCTCAACTGAATGAGCCACCCAGGCATTCCAGGAAGACTGCTTATTGCTAGCACAGGAAAGCATTTCTCATTAGATTAGAACTATGTACATAACACAAATTACAGGGGAGCTTTATTAAAACTTCAGTGCAAAACTACTGATTTCAGAGTTGGCATGAATGCATTCTAATGTATTCTGCCAAAATTTTTCTGAGAACTTTCCATCTTACATACCTTCATTTATTTGCTCTAATGCTACTATATAATCTGCTTCCTATTCACTCTATTTAATCTGGCTTCTACATTCTTACCGCTTTATCAAACATCTCTCTATAAATACTAACAATCACCCTGTTGCTAAATCCAGCTGGTAACTTCCACCCCATCTTACTTGACGTCTCGGTATCTCTCTTTTTTTTGGAAACCTTCTTTTCCCTCAACTAACAGCATGTCACACTTGATTGCATTTTCTTTGATCACTCTAGACTTTTCTCTCTTATTAAAAGCCTCTTTTCTCCATAAATCCATAAGCTACCAGAGTTACACAATATATTGTTTCTGGTCATCTGTTCCTTTTCACTACATTCTGTCAACCTAGAGAATAGCATCCATCTCTATGGTTTCAGGTTCATGTATATTTATAATTATGAAACATATATTTCCTGTTCTGACCTTCTTCCACACTCTAAACCTACTTGTCCATGTGCCTCAAAAATACCCATTTGGTTTACCAAAATGCTAGAAGGTCATCAGGAATAAGTCAAGGATTTTTCCCTCTCACTTCCCACACAGGACTCTCTTCTTGCTAGGGTCATTATCTAAGAAAGGGTAACATAATTTACTTAGTTGCATAGTCAGAAATCTAAGCTCATACTGGATACACAGTTTAGCAATTTCAGTATAACAGATCCACTCAATCACAACATGCATGGTTTATTGCAGCTGAACACATCAAGTTATTTCCACCTCCGTTGTCCCTGGCCCAGAGTCATACACTCCACAAATCTGGCTTGCAATCTAATAACCAAGAAAGCTTCAATAGCTTTTAGTAACTCTTATGATAAAACCAGCATCCTTAAAACGGCCTACTAAGACTGGGCATTAACTACCTCTCCTATAATATTCATGTAACAAATTATTATTAATTGCTTACCATTAGTTATGAGCAAACGTATATTCATCTCATGCCCTCAGAAGCTTGTTGATTAGGAAAGGAGAAGGATAGCAATCAAAAAGTTCTATAATTTGGGGTACCGAGGTGGCTTAGTGGGTTAAGCATCTGACTTCTGCTCAGGTCGCGATCTTGCAGTTGTTGGGTTTAAGAACTACATCAGGCTCTGTGCTGACAGCTTAGAACCTGGAGCCTGCTTAGGATTCTGTGTCTCCCTCTCTCTCTGTCCCTCCCCTGCTCAAGCTCTGTCTTTCTCTCAAAAATGAATAAACATTAAAACATTTTTTAAATAATCCTACAATGAAATGAAAAATTCAACTGTAGTCAGTATTAAAAAGTCCACAGTTTGTGAATCTATAATAAAGGCTTGATCTAGGCTTATAGGTGAAGGATTTTGAGCAGAAATCTAAAGAAAGATTAAGAGTTAACTTGAATTTCAAAAAAATTAAAATTAATTTTAATTTAGAGTACATCATCATTTTTAAGACATGTAGAGGAAATTATTTAGATCCTTTACAGAAATAAAACATACTTGCATGGTTCTGTTCATTTATCTGTATAAGATATATTTTAAGACCGATTATATGGGTTTGTTTGATCATTTGATGTGCACCGGGGAAGAATGGGTATTCTCCTGTTAGGCATAGTATTCTATCAAGTATTGTAAATGACTTACTGAAATCCTAATTGTAACTATAGATTTATTTCTCCTTGCAAATCAACCAGTTTTTGATTCATATGTTTTGATGGTTTCTTATTAGATGATGAGCTCATTCAAATGATGAGTTGACCACTAATCACCTTTTTTATTACTGGTAGTATTTTTTTGCTCTGAGTTTATATATATATATATATATATATATATATATATATATATATATATATACACACACATATATACACACTAAAATAAGCACCCCAAACATTTTTTTAATTAGCATTAGCATGGCAAAGTTTGTCCACCCTTTTACTTATAACTATCTTTATATTCAGTGCATTTCTTAATGTAATTATTTTTGCTTTTAGATCCAATCTGATAATCTCTGCCTTTTGTGTATTTAAGGTACTTACAGTTAATGTAACTATTCCTATAATTAGGTGTAAAGTCTATCATTTTGCCATTTGTTTTCTATTCCCCTCACCTCTTTTACTCCTTCTTTCCTTTTTCTTTCTTCTTTTGAATTTGATATTATTTAGATTCAATTTTATCTTTTTTTTGGCTTATTAGCTGTGACTCTGTAATTTGCTTATACTCATTTTCTATTGCTGTACAACAAATCACCACAACTGAGCATCTTGAAACCACACTCATATGTCAGCTCCCAGTTCCTGTAGGTCAAGATTTCAGGCAGTTTCTGTGGGAAAGGATTTTTACATTCTTCTCAGGGGCTTATAAGGCTGCAATCAAGATGTTAACCTGGCAGTGCTCTTCTCAGGAGGCTTAATTAGGGAAGAATCTGCTTCCAAGCTTCTCGAGGCTGTGGACAGAATTCAGCTGGTGTGGTTATGTGACGGAGGGCCCCACTTTGCCAGCTATCCCCTAGAATCTCTTCTCCAGCCCTTGAGCCCATGAGACCCTCACCGTTGGTGTTGGCAACCTGCCTGTTTGCTCTTTCAAGGCTGCAGGAGAGCTCTCTCCCCAATTTGCTTCTGAGCATTAGGTAACGAAAGGGCATCATAGGAGTGATGTGACTTGTTTAATGCAGCCTAATCATTAACAGATAGATAACCTCATTACCAGTACTACATTCTGATGTTTAGAAACAAGTCACAGGTTTCAGCTGCACTCAAAAGGATTATACTAGAGAGTGACTCACTGGTGGGCTCTCTGGGGTGTGTCACACCACTTCTTAAAGAGATAATGGTGCAAGCTTTATCTTAGCACAGTCTACTTTCACCTGATATACAACTTTAAATAAAGAACAAAGATGTGTAATTCACTTATATTTCATTTGTCCTGCCTTTTTTGTGTGCTACATTTTACTTTTTATAATTCCACATGATTGCTATTTTTGTGAATAGTTTATTATTGTTTTAAAAAAGATTGAAGTATTAACAAAAGACTTTTATGCATATAATTGCCATTTCTGAAACTGTTCATATCTTTGTATACATTAAGATTTCAACCTAATATTGTTTCCTTCTAACTAAAAGACTTCTTGCACATTTCTTGTAACATAGATCTGCTAATGACAAATTCCTTCACTTTTGTATGTCTGAATGTGTCTTTACTTAACCTTTGTTTTTGGAAGGTATGTTTCCTGTAACAATATATTTATTTACTTAGTTATATTTTTTCTAGCACTATTTTGAAGATGTTGCTCTAGTGTCAAGTTTTTTCAATTGTTTGCAATAGGAAAGTTACTACAATCTTTATTTTTATTCCTTTGTATATAAGATAACCCCCACACGAAGCTGATATCAAGATTTTCTCCTATCAACGATTTAAGTTGTGCAATTATGGTATGTCTCAGGATAGTTTTTTTTTTAATGTTTATTTTGTGAGAGAGAGAGAGAGAGAGAGAGAGAGGATACCAACCAAGCTCAGCATTGTCAACATAGAGAATGCCACAGGGTTCAAACCCAAGAACCCTTGTGACCCTAGCAGAAATCATGAGTAGATGCTTAAGAGATGGAGCCACCCAGGAGCCCCTTGAAAAGCTTTTTATATACAATTGTGTAACTTTCTCCATAGTTTAGAAAGTTTTAATTTACCCTCTAAAAGAAACACATGTCCTCCTACAGATTTCTCCTGAGAGAAATCTCAGCTCACTAGCAATGTCCCCCTCTCCTACTCCTCCTCTCCCCCTCCCCTCCCGGCCCTGGACAACCACTAGTCTACTTTCTGATTCTTTAGATTTGCCTAATATAGACATTTCATAGAAATGGAATCATACAATATGTACTCTTTTGTGACTGGTTTCTGTCACTTAGCACAATTCCAAGTTTCATCCACACTTCAGTATGTACACCTCATTCTCTTTTATTACTGAAAAATGCCCCACTGAGTGTATGTAGGTTTTGTGTTCCAATTCACCAGTTGATAGACATTTTGGCTTTTGTAAATCATGCATCTGTAGACACGTGTGTATAGGTTTTTGAAAACACAGTTTCATTTCTCTTGGATATATACCTACAAGAGGGTCCATATGGTCACTCTATGTTTAACATTTTGAGGAACAGCTAAACTGTTTCCCCAGGCAGATGAATCATTAACAAAATTTTTTTAACCTTTCATTTTATTTTTCAGAGACAGAGAACCAGCAGGCGAGGGGCAGAGAGAGAGAGGGAGACACAGAATCTGAAGCAGGCTCCAGTCTCTGAATCATCAGCACAGAGCACCCTACAAACCATACCATGACCTGAGCCCAAGTCCTAGCTTAACTGCCTGAGCCACCCAGGCACCCCCCAGATGCATCATTTAAACTTTAAAAAAATTTTTTTAGAGTGATTGGGGAGGGGTAGAGAGGGAGGGAGACACAGAATCCAAAGCAGAGTGGGGGACATAGGGTGGGGGAGGGCTCAAACTCACCAACCTGAGATTATGACCTGACCTGAAATCAAGAGTGGGGCACTTAACCCTCTGAGCTACCCTGGTGCCCTCAGGTGCATCATTTCATATTCCCACCAGCAACGTGAACATTCCACATTCTGCACATCATCACCTTTTATCATGTTTCATTACAACTCTTTATTTTTTGAACACAACTTTTTAATATCCTTGCCTGTTTGATTCTAACTTCTATTTCTGTTCTGATCAGTGATTTTCTTTCTTTGTTTCTTTCACTTCTCATTATAGGTTTTCTTCTCCTTTTTTGCAAACTCGGTAGTTTTTATTTGGATGCCGGACACTAAATTCTATGTTACTGGCAATTGGACATTTTTGTTTCTATAAATATTACTGTGGTTTGGCCTGCACTTATTTGGTGATGTGCTTGGAGTCTAGAGTGACTTGCTCCCTGCCAAGAAGGCACACCTGTCCAAGCTTTAAGCGCCCGCGGCCCGCGAAGCTGCAGGCCTGATGGGAGGAAACTGCCGCGGCTGCTGATTCTCCGCGTCTCCAGGTTCCCTAAGCCGGTTCTGGGCAGGCACCTGGAGCCCTTGGCGACCCGAACTCCGCGGACCCTCCACAGCCTGCTGGTAGCCTGTGCACGGCCTAGCACGGCGGGCGGGCAGACCCGGGACCTGTAGGGGGCGGACCCCGCCAGGCTGGAGGGCGGGCCCTGCCCGGCAGGCGACACAACCCCTTCGCTTGGGCGGCCCCCGGCCCCCGCCCAAGCGCCCCTGGCTCCTGCGCCTCCAGGATGCCTGTTCTTCCTTACTGAGGCCAAGCGTCTGCAGAGGCAGACCCGGTGTTCTTCCCACCGCAACATAACAAGCCAGTTCGGTGCCGAGTGGCTCCCCAAAGCCCAAACTGGAACTTGACGTCGCTCTCCCGCGGGACAAAATCCAGGCTCCCGTCACTGCCTGAGCCCACGCCACGCCTCCAGGTTCCAGCACCGCCCAGGGTAAGCGCGCAGGCGCTGAGCTCCTGCGCGCCGGCCACTCCCAGCCACGACGGCGCAGGCGCCAAACGGCCGTCGCTCCAACCGCTTGTCCGCGCCTGCCAATCAGAGTGCACACTGGCCCGCGGTTCCCGCCCACTGGCCCAGTAGCCAATCGCCTGCCCCGGCGCTCAAGGCGACAGATTCAAAGCTCACTGAGGACTGGAGGCGGAAGAGCTGGAACTTGCCCCCAGTGGTATGGAGGTGGCGGAGGCTCGGGTGCGGGGCCCCGCTCTAGAGTAAGTGTGCTTCTGGGGGTTGGCTGGGAGAACCTTGCAGGACCCCGCGTATCCCCGGGGGTCCCTGGGCCCCGGCGCGAGGCGTGCAGGCACCCCCTCCTCCCCGCTTTCCTGCATGCACCCCGGCTGGGTCCAGCGGGCCGCTACATCCCTGAGGACCCCGCGTCCTCTCGCGGGTATCACTGTTCAGGCATCAAATGCCTGGGAGGGTCCCTTAATTTCGGTCTGGCTTGTGTCAGCGTGCAGCCCCGCCGGCTCTTGGGACTCAGAGCCTAGACCAGATACCCAGCTCACTGAGCCCCGCCCCCAGGTGTCCCCTTCCCAACCAAGCGTTGCCCCTTTCCTTCCCTGTCCTGCATTCCCTGATGGCCTTTAGACCTTCCACCAGTGGTTCATCTCCCGTGAGACCCTACTTGTCTGAGATCGCAGCCTCTTCTGACTCTCCCTGCTCTGCTTATTTTTACTCTCTCTCTCGTCCCCGGACAGCCTTGCAGGCCTTCCTGTAGGTTCTGGTCAGGGCAAGACCCAGCCTTGATGTGCACCTGCAAATGCGTTTTTGGGCACAGGGCGGCCAGGACTAGCGCCCAGGAGTGTCCAGTTTTCCCCGTTTTCTTTCCCCTCAGGGCCCTGGCCAAGCTGGCATGCATTCTGGAGCCTACAAGCCTCCAAGAGGAGGTGGAAGTGCCAGCCCAGCTCCTGGCGGAGTTTGTGATGGTACATGCAACCCTGGGGTCTGGGAGAGCTCCGGGGTCCTCTCGTGGAGGCACTGGGCAGACGTCCCCGCCTCTGCCCTCTCTCTCCACAGGACTCCCGGAAGAAAGACAAGCTGCTGTGCAGCCAGCTGCAGGTGGTGGACTTCCTGCAGAACTACCTGGCTCAGGAGGATACTGCCCACGGACGAGAACCCTTGGCTTCTGAAGACACCAGCCGTAAGCAGGAAGGGGGTTGGGGTGGAGGTCAGGTCAGCTCTTTGGCTGATGGGAGGCTGAGGCCCCAGCGTGGAAGGCAGGGAGGCCAGTCTCATCTGTGTTCTCTCCTTGGTGGCTCCTTTCAGGGCAGAAGGCAGTTGCAGCCAAGGAGCAGTGGAAAGAGCTGAAGGCCACCTACCAGGAGCACGTGGAGGCCATCACCAGGGCCCTGAGCCAGGCCTTGCCCAAGACAGAGGAGGCCCAGAGGAAGCAGGCGCAGCTCCAGGAGGCCCTTGAACAGCTCCAGGCCAAGGTGCAGCCAGGAGGGAGGGAAGAGCAGGCATGCTGGGTTGGATCCCCTGGCCCCCTCCCAAGTCCCACCAGATAAACCCTCTTCCTGTCCTTGTTCCCCTTCTTTGCAGAAGCAGGTGGCCATGGAGAAGCTGAGGACAGCCCAGGAGCAGTGGCGGCTACACCAGGTGGGTCCAGGCCCCTGGGGGAGTGTCCCTTCCCCATCCCTGGGTGGCACCAGCAGTGACATAAATCACAGCCTAACTACTAACAATGTTAGTACCTTGCCCTCCCCTGACTTCCTGTGCTGTTTCTTCATTTGCGTGATGGAGGCAATATGAGCCCCTACTCTATAAAGTCAGGTGGATGATGTCATCAGTATAGCAAGTGCTTAAAACAGTACTTGGCACATCGCAGAATAATGTTCATTTGTGTGCCCTTTTCCTTAGAAAGCTCTGCCCTGGAATAGCTCCTTCTGACCCCTAGTCCTCTCTAGGTCCCTGTCTCCCCTAAAGTGAGTAGAGTTCCTCTTGCCCTATGTGGGTCTGCACCCTGCCTTGAGCCTGAGCTGGGGGTTAAGAGCATGGCCGCAGGACCTAGGCACTTGCTGAGCCGCTTGCGCTCCCTCTCTGGTAGGAGAAGCGTCTCCAGCAGCTGGCAAATGCTTGTGCGGAGGCCAGGCTTCGGCAGACAGGAGCCCAGCAGGAGCTGCAGAGGCGGTGTGAGGAGCTTGGAGCCCTAAGGCAGCAGGCAGGGCAAGAGCGCGACAGGCTGCAGAGGTAAGGCTGGGAGAGTGGGCTGCACACCCCCAGTGGTCCCTTGCCTCCCTCACAAGCCACCTCTTCCCTGCAGGCACCAGACCTTCCTCCAGCTGCTGCACACTCTGCAGGGTCAGCTGCCATTTCCCGAGGCAGAGGCGGAGCCCCCACGAAAGCCAGATCTTGCTGAGGATGAGGCCCAGCAGCAGAATGCCAGGGATGCCTCGGGGAGAGGCAGGGCTGTGCCATCCAAGGTGAGCGAGACATGTGCTGGGGGCAGGGAGGTGGGTAAAGGAGCTGGGAGATGGGCCTGACCCACCCACCTCCTGCACTGTGTGTCCCCAAGGCTGATGGCCCGCTGTCTGCTGCAAACTCAGGCCCACTGAGGCTCCCTGAGGGGCAGTGCCCTGGGAAAGGAAGCTAGAGCCAGTGGACATCCCTGGACATCAGGTATGGAGAAGGGGATGGTTGCCGGGGGGTGGGGGGGTGCCTGGCTCAGTCCACCTGCCTGTGGGTCTGAGCTGTTTTGCCACGGGAGATGGGAGGGGTGGGAAGGAGCAGGGTTACATCTTGTGGCTGAAGCTCAGCACCTTGTCCCGTGCCCAGCCTGCCCTGGGTGAAACCCTGTCTATCTGCCTGACCCCTCGGCTCACCGTGCCCCGTCCTTGTTGCAGGGTGCACAAGGCTCCAGAATGCAGCCCAGTTTCCAGCCAGGACCTGGGTGGAGCCCCTGAGCTCTGTCTATTCCCTCTTTTGTGTCCATGGTCACATGCCGGCGGGCAGAGCTACAGATAAAGGCCTGCAGTTCAGCAGGTGCTGGGACCAGTGTGGATAGAGAGGGAGTGGGAGGGGAGGGTCCAGGCCTGCAGCCCAGATGCCCGTTGTCCAAATTTGTGAGAATCAAGCTCGTGGATTGCATTCATTCAAGGAGGTGGATGCTTGTGCAGGTGGTTGGATGTGGGGTGGTGCCGGAGATAGTGCAGGCGTCTGTGCTGTGGGCTGGCCCCTTGCTGATGAGCGGCTGCTGACCCGGCCGCGCATACCAGCGCCAGCAGGTTAGTACCTCACTGCAGAGTGTGGTCCAGCAGGGAACAGCCCCGGTAAAGAGCAGAGTGAGAGCAGGAAGAAGCTGTCTGTCTGCCTGAACTCCTATTTCTGTCCACGTTTGCGTGTGTGTTTCTGTGTTGGCTGTCTCTGTCCTTCTGTGTGTGAGGCTGGTGCGGGCACATTGGGGGCACTGGTGTGTGAGGGCAGCACGTCCCTATCGGGAGTGTGAGTACTGCAGCCTGAGACACGACAGTGTCCTCCTGAGTCTGAAGACAGGGCTGGGTAGACAAGTGGTCATCCACCACACGTGCACACCCAAACTTCTGGGAAGCAGAAGGTGGACTGAGTCGTGGACCGAGTCAGGGCGCACATGAGGCCCAGGTTCATTCATTTTCACATATTTAAAGTTTCAAACTTGCCTTTTGTGATTGGGTCTTGTTTGTGTCTATTCTGGTTCATGGGTTCACAGCCCTGGCTTGGCCATTTCCTACCTTCTGTTTTTAGGTGGACAAGATGTACTTGTTTTGTGAACTTTTAATTTTTATGAGATGATAAACTTGTGTATTTGGCTCTTTTGTTTTTTCAAATAAAATGTAAGGTTACACATTTCTTGTGGTTTTCTCTAAATATGTTCATAGAATCTTCTATTTCCTATTATAGTTATTTGATTCATGAGCTTCTTAGAAAAGTGATTTTGAAGTTTTCTTGTCTGTGTGGGAGGCTAATCTTTGTAGGTTGATTCTAATTTAGTCAGAGAATGTCGTCTATATAATAAATCTTTGGAAGTTGTTGAGGGATGCTGTTAGAGCCAGGAATGTGGTCTGCTGTTTTGTTTTTTCTGTTTCTGTGCTTCACATGGATTTGACAAGATGTTTGTTTTGCAATTGTCCCTTGTCATTTCTGCGTGTCTGTCACACTACGCTTGTTACTTTTTCTGGGTTTGTCTTCAGATACCTAATTTTTTCTTTTCTGAATGTTACCTCCTGACAGGTGTGTTCAGGTCTCTGAGTATGATCGCCTCAGAATTCTGGTGGACTTTGCTTCTCATGCTCTGCGGCTACTGACTTAGGGCACAGGTTTACATGTGGGTCTTCCCTCTAAGCTGGTTTGTACGACCCTGTAGCAGCCTTGTCACTGGGCAAGTGTCCTTTAGCCTTGCACTCTGCTTGTGTCAGGACCAAGAAAATGCAGCTCCCTGTTTGCCTTTGCCTCGTCAATCTCTTCATACAGCCTTGTGAGATTCAACCCTTTTTATCCTTGTGTGTTTTTTGTTTTTTGGGTTTTTTTTTTAGAGAGAGAGAGAGAGGGAGAGCAGGAGAGGGTCAGAGAGAGAGAGGAAGAGCAGAGGAGAGGCCAAGAGAGAGAATCCTAAGCAGTCTCTGAGCTGTCAGTACAGAGCCTGATTTGGGGCCCTATCCTGTGAACTGTGAGATCATGACCTGAGCTGAAATCAAGAGTGGGACGTTCAGCCAACATCCAGGGCCACCCAGGTGCCACTCTTTATGTTTATCACTTTATACCATATTAAAGAATGAGTTTTTAAAAGCCAGTTTAATAATTTTTCTGCCCTTGGTTTTTTTTTTTTTTTTAATCATTTTGTTCTCATTCCTTTTATCTTTTTCTTCTGAAGTTTGTCACTGGTTGTTACCCCCATTTAGCTTTCTTAGCTAATAACCTCTAAAGTTAAGTGTAAAGAGTCTCAGTCTTCTTGAACAAGTAAGGAAGCCTAGACTTCACCATTGATGGGTTAGTGCACGCTTACCTAGTAAGATGTTTACATCCAGTTCATTACTTCCAGCCTGTTCTCTCCTTGCAAAGCAGACTCACTCTTGTCTATATGTTCTGGTCATGTTTATTCATTCACTTTGATTTTTTGCCTGCTTGATTTTATATATCAGAGCTTTCACATGTGGTGATTTCCCATTGGAAATATATGTGTTGGACTTTCTTTTAGTTATAGGGTTGGTAGGCTGTGCAACACTTCATTCTATTACTAGGAAATGGTTTTATTCTGTTCTCATTCTGAAAAGAGGTTTTCATTGTGTAGAGAATGCTTAGGAGACTGGTGCTCGCTGTTGCTGATGGGAAGTCAGCTGGCCGCTAATAGTTCTTCCTATACATCTGGGTCATTTGTTTGTTCGTTTATTCACTCTGCTTGCGACTCTGAAATTGCCGGTCTTTCAACAGTTGAGCAGTATTTTCAGCCTATACTCTTCTGTATAAGCTCCTTCCACACCAGGTAGACATCAATTAGATTTCCTAACTTTGTTCTTCATGTTATATAAACTTACATATTTATAATTATATTTTCTCTCTAGGATACATTTACTTTGTTTAAATCTATTTTGTTAACTGTATGTTACTAACCTATTGGATAATCTTTAATTTCTTAATTTTTGTCATTAATTTTTGAGCAGATGTATTAGACCCCCAGTCTACATGATTTCGATTTTTTTTTGGTTATTATTCTGCCCCACAGTGTGAGCTGATCCATTATGACCCTAAAACAATACGTACTGGTCTTCTGTCCCCTGCGTTGGCAGGGATCATAATTTCCATCTTCGCAGGCCTGCCTGAATCCTTACCTTCATCATGTGCTCCCTGTTTCTTTGTGTAGTTTGACTAGGAAATGTCCATTTTTACTGAACTTCACTGTTGTGAATGCAGAGTTGAGAGAGTTTGTGTTTTCCATTAGTCGATGCTCAATGCTCGTAGACACATTAATGTTCTATCTCCTTCTTCTCATTCTTGCTGGTGGAAGATTTTCTCTTTTTCATTTGTGTTTCTTGAAGACTTTTCTATTTTGTCTTTCAAAAGCACAAGCTTTTGGTGTTATTTTAATACTGCTTTAATGTTCTTTCATTATCCTCCTTTCCAAGGTGCTATCCTACCATTCTTTATTGAATTCTATTTTTATGTGACTATTTCCGCCAGGAAGATATTCTTGTTAACACTTGGATGGTTTCAGCAAAGTTAATCCCTTGCATTCTATCTTAACAATTTTGAAATTTGTAAAACCAAGATTTCACTTTGGATATCCTACCCTACTGTGAAAAGAAAGCTATCCTAAAATAAAAGAATATCAAATATGATATGTGTTATATAATAACAATTGTACAATAATTAAAGAAGGCTATTCTGGCCATTCCAAGATCTTTCTGTGGTTAATATACTCCATTCCTACCTTACAGAATTTATACAACTTAAGAAAATTTTTTTAATATTTATTTTTTTGAGAGAGAGAGAGAGACAGAGAATGAATGGGGGAGGGGCAGAGAGAGAAAGGGATACACAGGATCCAAAGCCGGTTCCAGACTCTGAACTATCAATGCAGAGCCCAATGCGGGGCTCAAACTTGGGAACGGCAAGATCGTGACCGAGGCTGAAGAGAGATGCTCAGTTGACTGAGCCACTGAGGTGCCCCTATGCAACTTTGTGTATTGTAATTTTTCTGTGTCCTCTTTGAGGTAATTATGCATAAGTTTTAAAATACAGAGGGAGAGGGGCACAGGGGTGGCTCAGTTGTTGAGCTGCCAACTTTGGCTCAGGTCATGGTCTTACAATTCGTGAGTTTGAGCCCCATGTTGGGCTCTGTGCTGACAGCTCAGCTTCAGATCCTGTATCTCCCTCTCTCTCTGCCCCTGCCCTGCTCATACTCTGTCTCTCAAAAATAAACAAACATTAAAAGAATTTTTTTTAAACACAAAAGGTACAATTAAGTAAACTAATTTCATTATTATTCCTAACCCAGTCTTTAAATGGCCCTTTTGCTACTTGAGCACTGGGCTCTGAGGAATTAAGTGTTTGGGTCTTGATAAACTTTGCTCTTGAAATTAGGTCTCAGTCTTAGGAATCAGTATCTTTTAGTTTGGTTTCAGGACTTATTAAACAGTTTTTTTGAGGGTGTGTACATTTTTTTACTTATGTTGTTAAATTGAATTTATATAACTGTCAACAGTTAGAAAAACACCTTGTCAGTCTTCACAGAGCTCTGTGGTATGTATGCCAGATTATGTCGGAAACCTGTTCCCATGTACCTGTAACTTCTAAACTGTCAAAGGGACTCCAGCAGACACACCTGTAAGAGACATGCAGGATTCAGTTCATTGTGCATTTCTTTGTAGTTACACCCTAGTGAAGGGGCTGATGACTTCTAAAATGGATTGATTACTACACACCCAAAATAGTGTTTCAAAATAGAAAAAAAGGAGTAAGTCCAGAACTATGCTTTCAGAGAATGACAAGACAGTTGGCAATAGGAGATTATCACATACAAACATAAAGGAACTAAACCAGGGGAGCCTGGATGGTTCAGTTGGTTAAGCATCTGACTTCAGCTCTGGTCATGATCTTGCAGTTCATGAGTTCAATCCCCGCATCAGGCTCTGAGCTGTCAGATTCTGTCTCTTTCTCTTTCTGCTCCTCCCCTGCTCATACTCTCTCTCACTCTCAAAAATATATAAAACATTAAAAATTGAAAAAAGAACTAAACCTTAAAAAAATATATATGTATATGTACTCTAGTACAGAAGTGTTTGTTCTATTTACACATACTATAAAAAAAACATAGTAAAAGCCAATGTGAGTTGGAGTAATCAAAGTGAGATTTGTTTTATGAAAAAATGAGTTTAAAATATCCTAACGATTCTCAGTGTTATGAAATTACATTGCAAAAACTTCAGGTCTAATCTTACTAACCGATCATAAACAGTAAGCATATGTTTCATTAATTAAAATACTAGTTTAAAAATGAGATACATTAAATTCTCAAGTTTTTTATATAACTTACCAGTGGGCAAGAAGTCATGTTTTGTATGTCTTTGAGGGAAAACACTCCGGGCAAAGAGGCCAGTCTACCATCTCCGTACTTGTAAAGTCTGGATTACCTGGGCCACATGTTCTAGAAATAAAAGAGGGATTTAAAGTAATTCAGTTAGTGAAATTTAACATTATGTCTGGTTGTTTCACTTGATCACCACGAAGACAGGAGAGTGTGGGGAAGACATGCAGATTTCATATTTAGACTCTTGATGGTGGCTGACATGCTCACCTTGTTCTAGTGTGCCATTTTCACCACCAGAAGGAGGGATGCATTCAGAGCGCGTAACACTTGTCATGTGTACACGGAGACACATACACATCCGTACCTAAAACCAACATGTGGAGAGCATGTGGATCAGATGGGGAAAGTGGTATCAGGCTGCTGTTTTTGGACACAGATCCTGTCATTCACACCGCCTCTGATTCCTCTGTTCTGGTGTATATCTAACTTTTGTTCAGAAATGAACTTACACCAGTACCCTCATAATTTAAAAGGACTTAGGAAATGCTCATTGCATTATATTCAGGGAAGATTTCTCAAAGAGCTGCCTCTTGAACTCCATTTCAAACAAATGCAGTTATCTAGAGGCAGATTTCATCATTTACTGAATGTCAGCTGTGTGTTCCACATAAGTTTTGAGAATTAGAGATAAAAAAGAAAAGATAATAAAGACAATCTGAGTTTACATTTGGAGACAGGAAGGAAAAACTAAATCTAACAAGAGTGCTGACTATTCTCGTGAAGGAGTGAGGGCTGACGTGTTTGGCAGCACCGGGGATGACCACGTCCTTCACAAAGTACAGAAAGTAGCACCAGTGACAGGAGCACAACAATGCCAAGCAGAGCCTAGATCACACTGTCAGGGAGGTCATTACCCTGATGATTGTGGTGAGGCCACGCCTTTACCCAGGAGCCAAGGAAACCTGCTGAACAAGGATTTTTCCTCCTTTGGCAAAAAACTTCCAAGTACCTTTTAACCTATTGAAATAGAAACTCTCAGGGAAGACCTACCCCAGGTGAACACTTTATGAATCCCGGCAGATGCACATGTAGCAAGCAATACCACGGCTTCCACCATTCAGAGATGAACAGTCTCCCTGAGCGTCCACTACCTGTTCCTGAACGTGCCATAGGGACAGCAAGCAAAGAGCTGAAATCCATTCAGGCTTCAGAATGGACCTCTGTTCTGGAATGTTGGCACTTAACACCAAGTGCAGTGGTGGTCTTGGTTATGAGCACTGATGTTACACCCAGGAAAACTATCACCAGAGCAGCTCAGTGACACGATTGCTCTAGGCTGGTGGTAGTTACCAGTCAGAACAAATGCAGAACAACGAGACCGATGGACGGCCTTTCCCACAGCTCACTGCTGTTTGGTGTGTTCCTCTCTGGAGGCTCCCGACTCAAGAATGTTGGAAAGCATCAGATCGCAGAATCTCTTCTCCAGGTTTTAGGGACATATAGTTGAAAATGGGAAAATTCTTCAGCCATAATTTAAAATGTTTATGATAAAGAATGGTGAACTATTTCCCATCAATTAGCAAAAGGACTGTGGTTTTTAAATAGTACCCATGACTACCATAATAACTTCAGTTTTAACAATTACATTGAACATTATTCGGAGATTTCTGGAATGTAAAGATGAGCAGAGCTTTATGTTAGGAGCCTTGTCGGTGCCAGCAACAGGCTGTGCTTACTCTTTTGGGAAAGAATAAGACAAATATTATTTGATTAAAACAAAAGTTTGGTTGCTATCATAAGAGATTTTCTATTTTACCCCTTGCATCTATCTATACCCCATCTCAGGAATTTTTAGTTTTCAGGAGCTAATGAACTCAGTTAGCGTGGTGGTGGCCTAAAGAAGTAGGCAGTGAAAAACAATGTTACATTTGTAACAACAATAAGGAAGGGCTAATAGATATTCAGGTAATTCTGATAGTCATCATTACATGTTGTATGTCTTTTACATAGGGGAAACACTGAAACTGGAGTTCCATGTGCCTCAGAGAAAAAGGTTTTTTTTAATTTAAAAGAATTTTTTTTTACATTTATTTTTGAGAGGCAGTGAGACAGACCTTGAGCGGGGGAGGGGCAGAGAAATCCCAGGACACAGAATCCGAGCAGGCTTCTGTGCTGACAGCTCAGAGCCTGATGCAGGGCTCGAACTCATAAATCGTGGGATCATGACCTGAACAGAAGTCAGATACTCAACTGACTGAGCCACCCAGACACTCCAAAAGTTTTGTTTTATATCTAAGGAATCGAATTGGGTTTGCTTGTTTTTGATATTACACAGCACTGTTACTGGTGTGAGTCACAGTATCTGTAATTTAGCTGTGCAATCGTCTGGCTTGAACAGGGGATCGTCTGGCCAATGGTGGTGAGGTTTTCTTTACAAGGTTTACAATTTCTGGCAAATTTCTTGCCTTGTTTGTTCTTTTTCTTGTGTGTATGTGTGCATGTGTGCATACACACATACCCAGTCATATTAATTCATTCGTTTATATTTTGACACTAAGTTGTTAATTACATATAGAATCAGAATTGTACTAACTCCCTGGTAGTTTTGTTCAGTTAGTGTTTATTGACCATGCACTTAGAAACATTTCAGAGTACCTGTCAGTTACTCTTCCATTTTTTAATAAAAATATATTTGACATAACATTATACGGTTAAGGTGTAAAGCATGGATTTGTATATAAGCATTTGATATGCTTATGTACTGTACTGTGTATAGCATGTATATCAATGCATCAGATGCTTATATACTGTAGTATGATTGCCATCGTCACGTGGAGGTACCATAACTAGCACCTCTGTCACATTAATAATCATTCCTTTCAATGGTTAGAATAATTAAGTTCTAGTCTCTTAGCAAGCTTGGTGATTATATGACAGTATTATCTGGTTTCATTATTCCATCCATTAGATTTCTAGGGCTTATTTACTACCCGTTACAAGTCTGTCCCCTTAAACAGTGTCTGTCCTGTTTTCCCAACCCTCATCCTTTGTAGTCATCATTCTGTTCTGTTTTCATGAGTTCGGCCTTTTAGATTCCACGTATAAGTGATACCATACATCATCTGCCTTTGTCTGACTTACCTCACTTAGCAGAACTGCTCCAGGTCCATCCACGTTGTCCCATGGCAGATGTTCTTTCCCATGGCTGGATAGTAGCATTATAAATGTATGTACCTGAACATATACAATGTGTATGGGGACTGTTACATATAACATGTAATGTACATGCTTCATTGTCCATTCATCTAACAGTGAATATTTAGGTTGTTTCCACATCTTGGCTGTTGTGACTAATGCTGCAGTGAACAGGGGAGTGCAGAACTCTCTCTGATACCCTGTTTTCTTCTGTGTTTTTCCAGTGACACAGAGGTGGAGTTGAACCAGTGTACATTCCCACCATCAGCAGAAAGGGCTCCCTTTTCTCCACATCCTCACCACACTTACCTCTTTTTGTGGGAGTTTAATGCTGAGCTCTATATTCTGTTCTCCGGGTCTATGTGTCTATATAGTGTTTTATTACTGCCATTTGTAGTATAGCAGGAAGTGTGAGATGCCTTCAGCTTTGTTCTTCTCTAGCACTGCTTGCCATTCAGGCTTGTTTGTGGTTCCATACAAATTTCAGGATTATTTTTCTTTTTAGTTTACATGAAGCCATTGAAATTTTGATGAGGATTGTGTTAAATCTACAGATGGCTTTGGGTTGTATGGACATTTTAACTGTTAATTCTTTCAATCCACGTACAAGGTGTCTTTCCATTTGTTTGTGTTCTTCAACTTCTTTCAGCAAGGTCTTGTTTTTTTGAATGTACAGATTTTCACTGATGAATTTATTCCTCGATATTTTATTGTTTTGGAAGCTATTGTGAACAGGATAGTTTTCTTTATTTCTTTTTCGGATGTTACATCATTATTAGTATGTAGAATTGCAACGGATTGTTGTATGTTGATTTTATATCCTGCAACTTTGCTGAAGTTCTGACAGTTTTTAGGTAGAGTTCTTGGGATTTTGTATATACAAAATCAAATCATCCACAAGTAATGACAGTTTCACTTCTTTCTTTCCAATTTGCATGCCTTTTTATTTGTCTTGACTAAATGGTCTAGCTAGGCCTTCCAGCGCTGTATTGAGTAAGAGGAGTGAGAGTGGGTATCCTAGTCTTTTTCTTAATCTTAGAGGAAAAGCTTTCCATTTTTCTATATTGAGTATAATGTTAGCTATGGCCTTGTTATATATGGCCTTTAATATGTTGTGTTTCTTTCATACCCAGTCTGTTGAGGGTTTTATCATGAAAGGATGTTGCATTTTGTCAAATGCCTTTTCATCATCTATCGTGATGGTTATGTGATTTCTATGTTTCACATACATATATACATGTATCCATTTGTATATGTTTGAACCATCCTTGCATCCCAGGGATAAATCCCACTTGGCCATGGTGTATAATCATTTTTATGTTTTTTAATGTGTTCTTGAATTTGGTTTGTCAATATTTTGTTGACAATGTTTGCATCTATATTCGTCATGGATATTGGTCTATAATTTTACTTTCTCATAGTGTTCTTTTCTGACTTTGGTTAAATGATAACTTTGGCCTCATTGAATGAATTTGGAAGTATTCCCTGCTCTTTCATTTTTTGGGAATACTTTGAGAAGACTTGGTGTTAATTCTTAATTGTTTGGTAGAATTCACCAGTGAAGCCACCTGGTTCTGGAGTTTTCTGTATTACGTTTTTGATTACTGATTCAATTACTTTACTAGTTATTGGTCTATTCATATTTTCTATTTCTTATTCAGTCCTTGTATATGTTGTGTTACTAGAAATTCATCCATTTCTTGTAGGTTATATTTGTTGGCATATAATTGTTTACAGTAGTCTCTTAAGATCCTATGTATTTGTATAGTGTCAGTTGATTTCTAATTTATTTATTTGAGTCTCCTCTTTTTTAAATTAGTCTAGGAAAATGTTTCTCAATTTTATTTATCTTTTTGAAAAATCACCTCTTAATTTCATTGATCATTTCCATTGTTTTTCTGGTCTCTATTTCACTTAGTTCTGCTGTGATCATTATCTTCTTTCTGCTAACTTTGTTCTTCTTTGTCTAGTTCCTTGAGGTGTAAAATTAGGTGTTTATTTGAGATCTTTCGAATTAATACATTCATTTGACACTGATCTTTCCTCTCAGAACTGCTTCTGCAGCATTCCATAGGATTTGATGTATTTCCATGTTCCTTTGTTTCAAGATAATTTTTTATTTCCCTTTTGATTTTTCCTTTGACCCACTGGTTGATCAGATGCGGTGTTTAGTTTACACACATTTGTAGAATTTCCATCTTTTCTCTTGTTGATTTTTACTTTACACTGTTGTGGTCAGAAAAAAATCCTTGGTATGGTTTCAGTCTCCTTAAACTTGCTAAGATTTGTTTTGTGCCCTGTCATGATCTATCCCAGAGAATGTTCCATGTGCATTTGAGAAGGACATGTATTCTGCTCCTGTTGGATGGAATGTTGTATCTATGTCAGGTAAGCCATTTGGTCTCAAGTGTGGTTCATTTCCAGTGTTTCTTTTGTTGATTTTCTATCTGGATTGTCTAATTCTCCTTCATATCTGTTAGTATTTGCTTAATGTACTTAGGTGTCCCATTGGTGGGTATGTATACGTTTATGATAGTTTTATCTTCTTGATTTATTAACCCTTTTTCATTATATGGCAGCTTTCTTTGTCTCTTGTTACTGTTTTTGGATTGAATTTTGTCTGACATAAGTATGGCTCCCCTTGCTGTTTCAGATTTTCACTTGCACAGAATATCTTCTTCCATCTTTTCACTTTGAGCCTATTTGTGTGGGGAGCTGAAATGAGTCTCTCTTGGCAGCGTACAGTTGGGGTTTGTTATTTTTATCCATTGAGTCACTCTGTCTTTTGATTGGATAATTCAGTCCACTTACATTGGAGCAATTACTGATGGGTAAGGACTTGGAAATGGCATCTTCTTGTTTTCCTTCTGGTGTTTCCCATGGTTACATGTTCAGTGCCCCCTTTGGTTTGTGGTTACCATGAGGTTTATGGAAAACATCTCATAGATAAATAAGTCCTTTTATGCTGAAAGCAGCTTATCTTCATTCCCCTGTGAAGGCTCCACCCTTTTATTCCTCCTCTTTTATGTCTTTAATGTCACAGTTTACCTGTTTTATTCTGTGAATTTATTAAACTATAGTAGCTGTAGTTTTTAATACTCTTTAAAGGAAAAGAGTATTTTTACTGTTCATAAGTGGTGACAGTAGTGTTCTAATATAGAGTAACAGTTTTCTAATTCTGGCTGTTTACTTTACACCTATCCCAGTGCAGCACACTGTCCTGTTTTCGTGTAACTGATGAGCACCTTTTCATTTCAGCTTGAAGAACTCCTGTTAGCATTTCTTGCAAGTCAAGTCTCCTCGATGTAACCTTCCTCAGCTTTTATTTATCTGGGAAAACTTTATTTCTCCTTCGTATCTGATGGGTGGTTTTGCCACATAAAGTGTATTTGGCTAGCCATTTTCATCTTTCAGCACTTTGAGTATGTCAATCCACTCTCTCCTGGCCCACAGAACTTCTGCTGAGAAATCTGCTGAGAGCCTAACATGGTCCCTTTAAGGTTATGTTCCCTGCCTGCCTTTAAGATTCTTTATCATTGAGGGGCGCCTGGGTGGCTCAGTTCCTTGAGCCTCTGACTTGAGCTCAGGTCACGATCACACGGTTCATGGGTTCGAGCCCCTGTGTCAGGCTATATGCTGACAGTTTGGAGCCTGGAGCCTGTTTTGCATTTGTTATGCTCCTCCTTAGCTTGTGCTCTCTCTTTCTCTCTCTCTCAAATGTAAATAAACATTAAACATTTTTTTAAAAAATAGGGTGTTCTAGTAGTTTTGTGGACCTGTACCAATTTCTCCCCAGGTTTGGGAAATTCCCAGCTATTATTTCTTTAAGTAGACTATCCCCTTCTCCTATTGTCCTTCTGGTATACCCATTACTCTTATATTTATTTGCCTTTTTGAACGTTTGATTGAAAGTGATGGCTTTTGCAGGGTTTCTGCACTATTTTAGTCTTAGTTTTCCCTCACTGAACTGAACTATGTCTATATTCCCATTGTCCAAGTCACTTATTCTTTCTGCCATCTGAAGTCTGGAGTGATGATTCCTTTCTCACCTCATTCATTGAGTTCTTCAGTTCCAGAATTTGTTTGGTTCTTCCTTATAAATTTAATCTCTTTGGTAAAGAAGTGCTCTGTTCATTAATTTTGTTCCTGAGTTCACTAAATTGCCTTTCTGAATTTTCTTGCAGCTTGTTGAATTTCTTCATGACCGCTGTTCTGAATTCTTTATCAGGCTGCAGTTTTCCATACCATTGAGTTAGGTTGCTGGAGGGTTACTGTCTTTTTGTGATACCATGTGTCTGTGGTTGTTCATAGTGTTCTGAGACATGCACTTGTGCTTCAGCCTTTGAAGTAGCAGCCACTTTCCTTAAGTAGGGTTTTCTGTTGACTTTGGATTGTGCAGTTCAGCAGTTTGGCCATTAGAAACCTTGCTCTTTTGGAAGGTGGCTCTGTAGTTTACGCGTGATTTTTCCTATGACAGCTGGTTCTGGTGGATGCACTTGGGTGCACACAGGAAGCTGGCGGCAGATGTGGGGGAGTAATGGGCTAGACGCCCAGGGCTCTCGCAGTCCCCTGGGCCTGGCATGGCATTCTCAAGTGGGCAAGTCCTGAGGCCTGGGGGTGGTCCCGGCAATGTCCTGAGTCCTGCTGCAGATAGCAGGAGAACAATTTCTTCACGGCGCTTTGCCACTGTCTTCTGCCTCCTTCCCTGTCCCTTCCCTGTCCCATCCCATGACCCCGGTCATGAGTCATCCTCAGACATGCAGGTGCTGCTGGAGACAAAGGTCCGTCCTCAGCAGCCTGTACAGTTGCTGCGGGCATTACTCTCCACACAAGTGAGAAGGTGTGGCCTTTGCTCTGCAGTTCATGTGTTTCTACAACTTAGTTCCCAGTCACTAGAGTGTGATTTAAGGAAAATGACTTTGTTAAGTGACTCTTCCATAAAATCAGTTTTTTGGTCAGACATGTTGTAAGAATTAATTTTAGTTTGGAAACTTAAGTTATAAAGCTGTTTAATTTTGTGTTTTGTTTTTTCTGGCGAGGTATCTTAAGTGTCCTATTTTTTAAGCGTGTGTGCATTTACGTACATTCTAAAGTGAAGGCAGGCATCATCCTTTCTTTATAGTTTAATTTTATCTTTTGTTATTTCTTAAGGAGTCATTTATTTCATTCATGAAGACCCTGGATGCTCCAGGAAACCTTTCTCACTTTATTGTGGGACTGACTGGTATCCATAGTCTGCTGTTTTTTATCTGCAAATCCAGTGTATCTTTACAGAAGCTGAATGAACAGCCTGGTTCATTTTAGATTTTGTATTAGGAGCAGAGTGCACTTTTTTGGTTCAGTGTCAGGTGAAGCCTATCTGATATTTTCTAGATGGTTAAATGTATGAAATTATATATAATAAAACATCATAGAAAAATTAAAACTCTGTCTTCCTCCAGGCACCCCTGTCCTCACAGACGTAAGCATGCTGGCAGACATGTGGAGGAAGACTCTCCATCCTTGGGGTGCCGGGTGTCTCTGTGGGTCAAGTGTCTGGTGCTCGATCTCCGCTCTGGTCATGATTCTGGGGTCATGGGCCCCACGCTCAGCGTGGATATTCTCTCTCTGCCCCTCCCCTGCTTGTTCTCTCTCTCTCTCTCTCTCTCTCTCTCTCAAAAATAAATAAACATTAAAAAAATTTTTTTAAGGAGTTGGAAAGTTAGAGACAAAAGCAGGTAGATATTTAAACTATTAACCATTTATCTTCATACCAATTTTGTCATCTTTCAGATTGTCTTTGTGAAAATAGCAGATTTTTGTCAGTCTACATTTTTAAACAAGGATTATTACTCAATTCATAGGTTATAGACAGTTAGTGGTTTTAGGCATTAACTAGTTAACTCATATTGTTACCTATTATAATGTAAATTATTGAGGATCTGTGGCTTTGCCTAAGGAAACAAACTGATTGCCAATGTTGCTGTGATATTTGGGGCCATTGTGCTCAGTTTCTTCTCAGGGGTCACTGGACACACGGTGACTCCCTGTAATGACCCAGATGTGTGGTCTGGGGAGACAAATAGATAACCTTTCAGTTCTTAGAGTGTGATATGCAACAGACTCACGTCTGAAGATTCCAATTCCCAATTCCTTGTTCAGATTTTGCAAATTTACCAAACCCCTCCAGTGATGATGGCTCAGTGGATTTAGGGTCCGTCTTGTGAGAAAGACCACATTATTCCCATGATGATCTTAGCATTCACTGCATTATGCTGGACCATTCTGGGCACCCTGAAACCATGGACAGACCCATTTTGGAAAGGACTGGGGTGCCCCGAGGGAAGGAAGGTTCTGGAAATGGCACTTGAGCTGGAGAAGGTGTAACAGCGGGCTTGTGCAAGCTCACGTGTGTCATACATGCACCCGGGGAATTGTGCAGGATGGGTATACCTCATTGTTCTGCTCCCACAGGGAATAAACTTGGGGAGTGTACATTTCCATCTCTGAAGAACTGACTTGCCTAAGTTTATTGTAAATAGAAATAGAAAGTGATGAGATGTACCCGGATGCAGGGCTACGCTGACTTCCTGCTGTCATTTGCAGTGAGAGACGCCCCGCGGTGCAGTCCGGCTGAGCAGGGGACAGAGGTGACGTGAGCGAGCCTCCAGGCATGCTGGTGACCCTACACAGGCCCCCACTCCGTCCCTGCACTGAGCTCGGTGGAGGGGCCTGTCACTTGGAAGGACACAGCTGGGGCAGGGGCTCTGTCTGCCATTTGGGGTGAGGACAGAGCTGTGTCAGGTGACAGGGATATGGTCCTGCTGGCCCACACCATCTGGATCCGCTCCTGCTCCCTGGACAGGTGTCTGCTGGTGACAATTATGGGTTCATGCACCTGTAGACGGCTACTTGTCACTTGTTGGGGCATCTTCCTCTTGGGAACCCAGCCTTTGGGCAGTACTGGAACTCTGGGCTCTGACGCCCCTGTGGTTCTAAAAAACCATCCATTCCTCACCTGGACACACAGGTGCGTCCACTTGGCACCTTCAGCCCTGTCCCTTCAGAAGTGGCTGGAATCATGTGAGTCCTATGATGTCCCAGGTCCCCCTCCTGGCCTGGTCCTGCCCTACAACCTGGTGTGTGATATGCTCACCTGTCAGCTGGGGCCCTGGTGACACACCCAAGTGACAGACAAGTGTCAGATGCCTCAGAAGGTTCCAGGCTTGCTCCGTTTCTGTGTCTCCCCCGCACACGTTCCTGCCTCCAGTCACTGTCTCCTGACCACTGCCCGAAGGACCGTGTGAAGCAGAATGAGTCCCCACAAGGTCCCGCCACACAAGTCCCCTAGCCGTCTTGGACTCAAGTGCCCTCTGGATTGCCTGCTCCCTGGGAAGGCTTCTGAAAAAGAGGAGTTCCTTCATCTGCGCTCTGGTGTTGGCAAGTGACATGGCCTCTTGTTGAGTTTGCTTTTTAATGTTTACTTTGTCATTACTTTCCCCGCCCCCCTCTGCTCTCACCAGACCCCTATCCAATGCACACGTGGGGCAGGGGGGCGTCGGGCAAGAGCTGTTTAAGGTGATGAGAGTTTGGGAGCGGCTGTTTGTCATTTACTTTCTCTGATCTCATTGGTCTGGAAGACTTTACTGATGAACAAAATCTGCTAATATCTTTTAAAAAATTAATGAATCTCAAATAGTTGTCTTTTTGTTAAAAGTTAATAAAAGTGAAGATGTTGACTTTGAATAGTATGGTGTTTTTTTTATCTAATCTCTGAGTATCTCCAGATGACTGGGTTGCCATAGCAACCTGTTAGATGTGGAAATGCAAGAAAACTTTAAATAAGAAATGTTTTGATCTTGTCTATTCCTAATTGGTACTCTCTCCTCTGCAGTGTTTCCTCTGGATGTTTTCATAACACTTCAGTGGAGTACCATACTTATCAGCAGTTAGAAGTTGTTTTATAGACAGTAAAACTATCACAACTTTATAATTGTTATCTTAAAAATGTGCAATATATTTGCGATGCTTTGACAAACCTTTGAAAAGCTGTTCTTACCATGGCAATCTTTGGTGCATCTCAGAGCAGAGCACCGAGATTTCTCTGACCTTCTGCACCATGAGCACGGATGGTCCCACGTGGCACTCCCCATATTTTAGGGAAAGTATCGCTAACACTTTGTCTTCTTTATTCATATATTCTTGCTACAAAATATACCGGCTTTCACAGAACAGGTATCCAAGAATTGTTTCTTTGCTTATTTGTTTTGTAACTGTTAAACCTTATGTCTCAGGGGCTTGGATTCAGTTCAATCCAGGCACCAGGTCAAAATATATTTGAAATTGTATGTGAATTGGGGAAGATGGAGCCCTGAAGGAAATCTCCAAATGTATGAGAGAGGCTTGTTCACACTACAACGTAAAATTTTGAAATATATAGACATTGCAATTTTTTAAAAAATGTTTATTTTGGGAGAGAGAGGCAAGGAGGGGCAGAGAGAATCCCAAGCAGACTCCACACTGTCAGCATAGAGCCTGATGCAGGACTTGAACTGAACTGTGACATGACCCAAGCTGAGATCAAGAGTCAGACGCTTAACCAACTGAGCCACCTAAGCATCTCAGATATTGGAATTTTTTTTTATGGTGGAAAGTCCTACATAACAAAAGTTACTGTTCTAAGTGTACAAATTCAGTGACATGTAGCGCATTTGCACTGTTTGACAGCCATCACCACCGTCTGCCTCCAGAGCTTCTTCCTGTTCCCAGACTGTAACTCCTTACCCAGGAACAGTAGCCCAGCCCCTGACAACCACCATCTACATTCTGTCTCTATGAATTTGACTCCTCTATGGGACTTAATTTAAGCAGAATTTTACAGTGCTTAGTGCTTGTGCCTTTGTGACTGGCTTTCAGCACGGTATTTTCAATGCCAAATTTTTCTTTATTAAGACCGAATAACATTCTCCTGTATGTTTATGTCTGTTTGTTCATCCATCAATGGACACTTAGTTGCTTCACATTTAGGCTCTTTGGAACAACGCTGCTATGAACATGGCAGGACTCCATAGGAGTCCCTGCATTTACTAACTCTGAAATTCCAGAAGTGAAATTGCTGGATAATTAACCCTAGGTTTAATTTTTAGAGAAACTGCCATACTGTTTTCCATGGTAGCTACCATCATTTTACATTTCCACCAGCTATGCACAAAGATTCCAATTATTCTACATTCTTACCAAAACTTACTTATTCACTAGCTTTTTTTGTTGTTGTTTTTCATTATAGCCACCCTAATGTGTATGAAGTGGTATCTCATGGTTTTGATTTGCATTTTCCTATCCATTATCAGTTACCAGTGTTGAGCATCTTTTCATTTGCTAGTTGGTCATTTTTTAGGAGAAATGTCTGTTTAGTTCTGTGACTGTTTTTTAATCGAGTCGTTTGTGTTTTTGTTGCTAAATGGTAGGGGCTCTATACTTTTGATATTAGTCCCTTCTTAGATATATGATATGTAGATATGTACTCCCATTCCACAAGTTAACTTTTTACTCTTTATTCATTGATGCACAAATATGTATTTTCTTTAATGTTTATTTTGAGAAAGAGCAGGGTAGGAGGGGAGGGAGAGAGAGAGAGAAAGAGAGAGAGAGAGAGAGAGTGACAGACTGACTCTACAGACAGCACAGAGCCCGGCATGGGGCTTGATCTCATGAACGATGAGATTATGACCTGAGCTGAAATCAGAAGTCAGATGCTTAACCGACTGAGCCACCCAGGCACACTGATGCACAAATATTTTTAATTTTGATAAAATCCAACTTACCTATTTTTTGTTGTTGCCTTGATTTTGGTGTCATATCCAAGAAATCGGTGCCAATTAAATGTAGTGAAGCTTTCCCTCTGGGTTTTCTTCTAAAAGTTCCAGAGTTTAATTAGTTCTTAGGTCCTTTGGTCCACTTTGAGTCAATTTGTATATGGTATAAGGTAAGTCTAGTTTCTGTATGCGAGTATCTGGTTTTCTAACACCATTTGTTGAAAAGAGCCCTTTCCCCATTGAATGGTCATTGCACCATTGTCTAATATTTTACCATACATGTGAGGGTTTACTTATTTATTTATTTTTGGTTACATTACTGAATTTATTCTAAAACTTCTTTTTTGGTGTGAAATATTTAGGGTTTTCTGCATATAAAAATCTATCTGTGAACAAAGATAATTTTATTTCTTCCTCCTTCATCTGGATGCCTTTTATTCCTTTTTCCTGTCCGATTGCTCTGGTTAGGACTTCCATTACTATGTTGAATAAAAGCAGAAAGAGTGGGGATCCTTGTCTTGTTCCTAATCTTAGAGGAAAAGCTTTCAGATTTTTACCTTTGAATTTGATGGTTACCCTGCATTTTTCTTATATGGCCTTTATAATGTTAGAGGGTTTTCTTCTATTCCTAGTTTGTTGAGTGCTTTTATCATGAAGAAGAGTTTTATTTTGTCAAAACCTTTTTTTTTTTGCATCAGTTGAGGTAATCATGGTTATTTTTTTATTCCATTCTGTTAATGTGGTTTATGTCATTGTTTGATTTTCATATGTTAAACCATTTTTGCATTCCAGGAGTAAATCCTACTTGGTTTTGTATAGTTTTCTTAATACATTTTTGAATTTTGGTTTGATGGTATTGTGTTGAAGTTTTTGCATCAATGTTCATGAGAAATAATTCGTCTGTAGTTTTGTTATTGTTTTTTTTTTTGTTTTTGTTTTTGTTTTTTTGTCTGACTTTGGTATCAGAGTAATGCTAGCTGCATAGAATGAGTTAGGAAATTGTCTTGGTTCAGTCTGCTATAACATAAATAACTATAAAAAAACACCATAAACTGGTGGCTTGTAAACAACAGAAACTTATTTTTCACAGTTCTTGAGACTGGAGAATCTAAGATCAAGGTGCCAGAAGATTCAGTGTCTCCCTGGTTCATACCCCTGACCTTCTTGTTAGGTCCCTATGTGATAGAAGGATGAGGAAGTTCTGTGGGTTCTCTTGTATAAGGGCAAGAATCCCATTCACGAGGCCTCCACCATCATGACCTAATCACCTTTCAAAGGCCCCAACTTTTAATACCACCCCTTTGGATGTTAAGATTTCAACATATGGATTTTAGGGGGACAAAAGCAACCTCTAGAAGAAGTGTTTCCTCTTCAGTTTTTTGGGAAGAATTTGAGAAGTATTGGCTTAATTCATTTTTAAGTGTTTGGTAGAATTTGTTGGAGGCACTGAGCTGGGCTTTTCTTTCTTGGGAGGAGGTTTTGATTACTGAGTCAGTCAACCAGATTTATTCCTTAACGATTCAGTCTTGGTAGTGTGTGGGGGTATTTTAATGATTAAGTGAGAGAAGTAGGACTTGGAACCTCTCAGTCTCCCATCTGGCTTATACCTCTGTCTGCTGCACTCTGTTTACATTTTGTTCTGCCCAGGAAGTCATGGGCAGCAGCACAGACACTCATGCAGTAAGTGCTTCTTCCTTATTTTCCAGCCAGCTGTTCCCTGTGCCTCTTGTACTTCTCATTACACCACTGAGAATGATGACTAGGACATATCACTTTCCTTGCCGTGATTGAAGACTCTATTTCACACTGAAGGCACATGTCTTAGTGCAGGAAGTGGTGACCCTGCTTCTGAGACACATGGATTCATGTTCCAAACCTGGTGAATAACAACACTAGTGTTTTGGAGACTCAATCATCTTATCTGTAAAATGAGCATGTTAAATGACTTTTAAAGGCTCTGTTTCATCTAACTCTATGATTCTATACTGTAGATAGTACTTTAAAATTTGATACTATATAAGTGAGTGTAAGAATATTTTTATGTGTAGCTACTCAGGAGCAGAGCTACCTGGAGACTTTGGAACACGGTCGAACTCTGGTTTGTTCAGGTCTTAGCTCTGTTGTGAACTTACTATCCTTCCTAGTGATTCTCTGAGGTCATGTGAGTGTCTGTCTTCATCTGTGTACCAGGTCATCAGAACCACACCATCCTCATCTCTATGCTGGGGGCACCAAAGGTCTCTCCAGCTCTAACATTCTGTGGATTTGATTAAATACTTTTTGAAATAAGACCAATTCATGGTGGTGGAGGGAGACAGTTAGGGTTGCAGGACTGAATGGGTAGGGGAGCGGAGAGTGGAAGGGAGTGTCCTCCAGTGTGCGTCCCGTGTGGCTGCTGGGCTCCTTGCTGTCCTGTTCCTTCTTGCTGATTCCATAGTTAGTGACCCGTCAGAGTAATGTGCAGAGCCAGCCCTTGACCATGTTGGTCCTAATCAGGAATTTGAAACTACAAATGAACGTCCTCCCTCACATTTGTTAATCCAGGCTGATATCAGTGAATCCAACACTGTGCTAAATACACCGCTTTTATTTTATCTGTTAAGAGTTCAGATTTTGACACTTTACCCTATATTACAGATAGAGGCACCTGGGTGGCTCATCTGGTTAAGCGCCCGACTTGAGCTCAGATCATGATCTGGCAGCTCCTGGGTTCAAGCCCCACATCGGGCTATGTGCTGACAGCTCAGAGCCTGGAGCCTGCTTTGGATTCTGTGTCTCCTTTATCTGCCCCTTCCCTACTCATGCTCTGTCTCTGTCTCTCTCTCACAAGTCAGGCAGAGAAGGATAGATACCATATGTTTACATTCATAGGTCTAACCGGAGAGACCTGGCAGGGGACCATGGGGAGAGGAAGGGGGAAAGAGAGCGGGGAAGAGTGAGGGACACAGATCAAGGGAGACTACTGAATACTGGAGATGAACCATGGACTGAATGGGTAGGGGGAGGAGGGAAAGGGGTGATGGTCATGGTGGGGGGCACTTGTGGGGAGAAGCACTGGGTGTTATATGGAAACTAATTTGACAATAAACTATTATTAAAAAAAACAAAACAAAAAAAATCAAAGGTGAATAAATATTTTTAAAAAATTTAAAGATAGGGAACTGAGGCCCAGCCATATTGAAAATGACTAGTTGATGGAGGAGAGCTTCGAGGCCCTGACCCCCGTGCTGGGGGCGTCGGTGAGGTCTGGACAGAAGAGAAGCTGGTCTCTGAAAAGACAGATACTCGGTAATTGTCAGAGCTGCTACCAATAAAACTTATTTTCAGTTCGTCTCCTTGAAACATATTTTTATGAGGAAAAGTAGTTTTTTTCTTGTTCTTATATTGAACTCAGTTCTGATCTCTGATCTTAGGACAAATAAGAACAGCCACTCTCAAATTACCTCATTTGGATTTTCCTCCTGAAAAGATCACCATTTAGTTTCTCTTGTAGATTTCTAAGGTACCCATGATAACTTTACCTCATGAAGTCTGCCTCCACTGTGAGGAGTTAGACATTTGGTAGAATGTCCCTCAAAATCCTCAGAGCCCATGAAGGTATTTAAGGGCAGCAGATGTTACTTCCCATCCGGCCCATGTGACCCACACATTAAGATTTTATCATCAGGTTTACAACTTTTTCTCAAAAATTTTTTTTCTTCATCATAGCCTTTTTATCTTTATATCTTTGTTATGGTCCAAATATTTGATTATTTGCATGTATTATTCATATGTTTTAAAATTTTATTTTGATTTTTATAAAAACTCATGCAAAGTTCAAGAGTTTGAGTGGAGGATCATAACAAAATTTTCCCAAGCCAAATATTTTTATTCAAATATTGCATACTCCATAAAATATATACTACATACCAAATACACTATAAAGGAGAGAATTTAGCTGTGTATTTCTGGAACTGCTGGAACAGCAATGTTATTTTCAGTGTTTAACTTTTCACCCTTCAGTATGTGTAGGATACCAGCACTATTTCCCATTTTTAAGGAGCTTTCTTTGGTATATAAAATGTAATTTTTGGGCTAAAGGGACATAGTCCCAAGGTTTATATGGTTAAAAATCAAATACTGTACCTTGTTTCGTAAAACGTATGATTCTATGCATATGGTGATTAGGAGGTTAAACTGGAAAGTTTATGTATATAACTTTAGACATTATATCTTGATTGAGGGTTCATTTAAATATAAATTCTTGTCAAGCATCTATTTTTAGAATCAGATTATTATGGCTACAGTTTCCCTGAAGTCTTACAGCCTCACATTTCTGTTTGCCTCTGCATGGTTTTAAGAAAATGAAGAATGGGAATGTGCAAATTGAGTTCTTTTTTTTTCCTTTTGTATTTATTTGTTTTTATGTTTTTTCATCAGGACAAGTGTCCTCCTCAATCCCCATTCCCTGTTTCAACCCCCACACACCTCCCCTCTGGTGACCATTAGTTCTCTGTAGTTAAGAGTCTTTTCTTAGTTTGCCCCATCTCTCTTATTTCCCCCTTTGCTGGTTTGTTTAAATTCCACATGTGAGTGAAATCATTTGGTACTTGTTTTTCTCTGAATTATTTCACTTAGATGAGACACTCTAGTTCCATCCATGTTGTTGCAAATGGCAAGAGTTCATTCTTTTTATCGCTGAATAATATTCCATTGCATGTACATTACACTTCTTTATTCATTCATCAGTCGAAGGACACTAGGGCTGTTTATTTTTTATTTTTTTAATAGTTTATTGTCAAATTGGTTTCCATATAACACCCAGTGCTTCTCCCCACAAGTACCCCCCACCATGACCATCACCCCCTCCCTCACTCCCCCTCCCCCTTCAGTCCATGGTTCATTTTCAGTATTAGGTAGTCTCCCTTGATCTGTATTCCTCACTCTCCCCTGCTCTCTTTCCCCCTTCCTCTCCCCATGGTTCCCTGCCAGGTCTCTCCTGTTAGACCTATGAACGCAAACATATGGTATCTATCCTTCTCGGCCTGACTTATTTCGCTTAGCATGACACCCTCGAGGTCCATCCACTTTGCTACAAATGGCCATATGTCATTCTTTCTCATTGCCATATAGTACTCCATTGAATATATATACACCACATCTTCTTGATCCACTCATCAGTTGATGGACATTTAGGCTCTTTCCATGATTTGGCTATTGTTGACAGTGCCGCTATGAATATTAGGGCTGTTTAAATAATTTGACTGTTGTAAATAATTCTGCTATAAACATTGGGGTACATGAATTAGTGTTTTTATATGTTGTGGGTAAATACCCAGTAGTGCAATTGCTGGGTCACAGGATAGTTCTATTTTACACTTTTTGAGGAATCTCCACGCAGTTTTCCAGAGCGGCTGCACCAGTTTGCATTCCCACCATCAGTGCACAAGTGTTCCTCTTTCTCCGCATCCTTGCCAACATCTGCCATAGCCTGAGATGTTGATTTTAGCCATTCTGACAGATGTGAGGTGGTATCTTACGATTTTGATTTGTGTTTCCCTGATGATGAGTGATATTGAGCGTCATTTCCTCAAAATGTTTAAGAAGAGCACTCACTTTAGCCATGTTTTCTCCTTTGTGTCTCATGAATGTGGACAGTCTAGGAGCTGGATGCAGTCTAGGAGTAGTGATGGAGCCCACAGAGCACGTTTAGAACTCACAGATAAGTGTGCCCACTGTACAATCCCTCTCTCTGCTGCACAAGTGGCTGTCCTGCTGAGGAGAACCTGGCGCGTCGTCAGAAGCAAACACCAAGTGTGGAAGTGACGTGAGGTCTCCCCACCAAGCGAGGAGCGGGCCTGGACTGGGTGGGCATGGCTGTCGGCACAGCTGATATGCATCACCTCCACTTTACATTGGACTCTGCTTATTTGTGCAGAGTCTTGGGACATGCTTACTTGTTAGTCACACACCATAGTGCACACTTCTCCCAGTAGCAATTTATAAAAATAATTCAGATGAGAGCCTACTTTCAAAATTGTTAAAGAAGTCAGATGCAGAGAATGTCAGCATTTCTTTTCCCCAAACTCACATTCATTTTATGATGCCAGAAACTTTCCCCAAAATGTCTTGGGCCTAACTAAATACTGCAAAATGGAGGTAACTGTATAAAATAAACTCCAAGTATTAGCATAATGTGGTGTTGGGCTTTAGACTCTGCACTCCTGGTATTTTCTACGTGATGCATAAATTTATAAAGTGAACTCCAGTCAACAAGTATTGAGATAAAATACCATTGCAGAAATATGATTTTTTTTCATGTTTTTCAGCTTTATTTCCTTGCTCCTATCATTTCCTAATTCAAGGAGCCCATTACATTGAACTCCCTATGTGGTACTTGTGTGCTCAGAACTTCTTGCCTCCTCTCCCATATAAGGCCGCTTCCACTTCGGGGCAGGTGTTGAAACAGACTGATTGATAAAACATAGCAGCAAAAGTGCTGTGAATAAAACTATAGCAGGGGCAGTGGTGGGGGGCTGGGGAGAGGATTATCAGTTGCGGAAGGGGATCATCATAGGGTGTAGTCCTGGTTAAAGGGGATCATCATGGAGTGGGGTGCTGGTTAAAGGGGATCATCAGGGAGTGGGGTCCTGGTTAAAGGGGATCATCAGGTGTCGTTGCTCCCTCGCTGTGCCCCACGTTGGATCACCAATATGTCATGTCCTGCCCCGGCCGCTCTGGCCCGCGGGGCGGTGAGTCCTCATAGGCTCTTTTCCTGAGGGAGGGAGAGAAAACCGGGGCAACGGGAGAGGGAGATGCAGAGAGTAAAAACACAACTCACTGTTTCCGATCAGGCAAGAGAGAGAGTTTATTCAGAAAACTATCTCTTATAAAGGCTTTCAGGGCGGGACAAACAACGTAGCTGACGTAGCTGACGTTGGTTGGTTGCTAGGAAACAGGGTTAAGAGATTAAGACTGGAGTGAAAGAGGAACCGGACTAAATTGTTTTAGCACAGCGCCTGAGGGGCCGAATACTACCCTGCCTGCAGGCGGTTGATCTTTGGTCTTCTGGCTCCTCTGACAGGGAGTGGTGCTCCCCTGCCTATTTACAACTCCCTTCAGGGAGTGACAAACCCACAGCAAAATGGCGAAGCAGCTGAGATCGTAGCTGCTCCCCACAATCAGGGAGTGGAGTGCTGGTTAAAGGGGGTCATCATGGGGTGGGGTGCTGGTCAGAATCAGTAAATGGGGTTTCTCACAGTTGTCTTGCTGAGGAGCTGGAGAAATGGGGCACCTCACACTGACATGTGTCAAGTGGTGTGAAGATGTGCAACACCTGCCAGGACCTCAACTTGTGGGGGTTGGGTTTGAGGTCCAGGGGCTCACGAGTTGGCAGCTGTGTTCGCAGGTCTGCAGGTTGGTGGCACAATCCACATGGAAATAAAATCTTGAATGCTTCTGCAGTGGACCTCATTTGTAGCTGTAAAAGTGAGTGTGTTCAGCAAGGGTAGGAAGGACAGAGCACCACCCAGGAGGACACCAGCATTTAAAGACGGGAGACAAGATCTGGGTGCAGAGGATGTGCTGGGTGGCCAGTGAAGGGCACAGGAGGGAGGTGGACACTGAGGGAGGGAAGGTCTCTTCTGAGACTTTTTCTTCACCCAATGGGGCAGGATCAACACCCTTTTCCACTGACTTGTGTATCTTACAGTTCGTGCAAAGACAAGAAATGTATTTTCCTTGAGATTAACATTTTATCCACTGAAAATGAGAATTTAAAGGATCAGCTGGAGATCTGAGAAGAGAGAGAGGTCTGTAAATGTTGGGTAGGACATGTGAGGATTGTTGGATTTGGTAAGGTCGCCTCAGTGAGGGTTCCAGGTTACTCTGGTTGGCCATGCTCTGCACATACATGGCACTTCCATACACATGCATCATGGGCTTATGAATGAATTTAACCAGAATTACAGTTTTGACCAAGAAAATAGTATGATTTAAAAACCTACTTGCCTTGGGGATTGGTGTGACCATGTGACTGGCTATGGCCAAAGGAAGAGCTGGGAGTAGTTTTCTGCCTTCTGAGGTGTCATGTTGGGAAGGACCTGGTCTGAGCTGAGGTGTCCGTGGATATTGACCTACGACAGGGGAACAGCCCCCCCTAAGGACTTATGGAAAAGTTTATGAGAACAGGAATTAACCTGTTGTTGTTTCCAGCTGCTGGAAGTTTGGTGAAGTTGTAGTCCTGCCTGAGAAACAGGCATGTGTGTGGGAGCAGATGGCTGAGGTCAGGAGGAGGAGGTCAAAAATGCTGAGATGGAGGAGCATCAAGCGTGTGAAGATTTAATTCACTGGGAGTCACGAGGGAGTCAGTGATGGAGTCAGTGATGGAGTCAGGAGATGACATTACCACGGAGTGGGGAAGGGGGGCATGGGGGCAGCCGCAGGAAGCAGGTTTAATTGTGGTGTGTAACCTGGGAGCACGGAGGAGGGGGAACGAGGAAGGTTCTGGAAGTAACTGTAAAAAGCAGAAGGAGGAATTCATTAAAAAAAAAATAACCATAAAGGATGTGGCTTTTCAAAGGGAATACATCTGAAGCACATAACCTTTTATCAGAATTTCAAGGTCCGTAGCAAAGGCAAACTTTAAAAATGGGTTGTGTTTTTGGATGTGAGACCTCAGATACATCAAAATATACTTCCAAAGTAAGCACTTTCCCATGTCGGAATCTGCAAACAACAAAAGACTATTTGGACTGAAATTATAATGTGTGTACACAGATTACAAACCTTGACCTCCACTAATGTTGCTTCAAGATTGTTTTTAATTAATTCACTGTTATGATATTTTTTTCAAGTATATCAGTTTCTTAACATTATTTGGAAAGAAAAAGACAACTTCTGTACCTTTCACTCAATTTTCCTGTGAAGCTAAAACTGCTTAAAAATACACTCTGCCTACTTCCTTTTACACTATTACCTAATGATCAATAGTGTTTGTTTTTTTATTATTGTTATTATTTGGCAAAGTCTGCTGTGTTGCTTGGCGTTGTCTAGTGCTCGGTAGAACGTAGGAACCTGAGGGGTAACGCGGCGCACGCTGCACCAGGTCTCCAGGCGGTTTGGGCAGACGGTATGCTGGCAAGTACCTCACACAGGGCAGAAGGGCCTCTTGTCTTCACCGGTATTTCAATGGCGCTTTTACAAAATACATCTCTAAATGTAATGATAAGAAGGAAGCTCATTTAATAGTAGTAATTTCTTTGTTTTTCTGGGCCCTGCTTTATTCTAACATTCTATACTTAACCCTTACAATAATTTTTTGGAGATGGGTTAGTCACCCGTTTTTACTGAACGTGGGGGGCGGGGTGTGGGTAGTGCACCTTGCTTTGACCCCCACAGCTGGGGTGCTGCACGGCCAGGACTGAAGCGCTGAGTCACCTCGTAGCCACTCGGTACTTTCAGCAAAGTGTGGACTTCAGACCACATGACATGCGTCCTCTCTAAATACAGATTTTCGGGCCCCAGTCCAGATCTAATGAGTCAGACGTGGGGTGGGATGGGGTGGGGGTATGAGTTAGGGCTAGGAAGCTGCATTTTCACAAAGTCCCCCAGGTGATCCTTCCACACTTGAAATTGGAGTGATTACACAACTGTCTGCCTTCATTCTCCTGACAGTGGGTGGTCTGGTCCCACTTTTTGTCTCTCTCCATCCTGTTTCATTTCTGGGAGCTACTCTTCAAAGCTCTGATGTTAAAGGGCTGTGTGTTCCATGATGCATGTCCTGCTGAATGCACTTTGACCCAGTCCTCTGCCTCCAGAGTTCCTGCAGTCGGGCTGGTGTAGACCCCCACAGGCTCAGATCTCTGGCTGGGTTAGACCAGAGCTTTCCTCCTTTCAGCCCAACAGTTCTGATGATGAAACGTGAATTTTGGCTCATTTACGCCTAGATCCCTGTCTTCTTGCTTTGCCCGTATTTAGGTAAGTTTTCCACCTGCTGTTGGTAAACGCGGGCACCCAGCACCTGTTATTTTGCTAGACTCAGACTTCTCACCATCCCACTTCAAGGGAAGCCGGTTTTCCAAGCAGCCCCATGGCCTGGGCCTGGGCCTGGGTGGTCTGTGTCCTTTTGTGTGTCAGATGTTCCTGATTAAAACAGAGCACTGCACAACTATCAAGGAATAACAACAGCAACAAAAACTCAGCCTCAGTCCCACATGTGTCATAGAAACAATGTATTTTCTGGATCCAGGATCAGGATACCATGAAGGGTTTTAACCTCATTTATTATCCATGTAAACAAATCTTCTCTGATGTAACTTCACATGTGACAAAATTATAGATTCTTACTACCTGCTTTAATTTTCTAAATTCCTTTAGAGTAATTTGCTTAGCAAATTCCATAATTATATCTATGTTTATTATACCCTTTCCTAAAATCACCATGACAATCCCATTAAAATACTTTTGGTAGGAAAATGAGTGTTTTTTCTCTCTGGATCTAGTTTAAAATATAAATGTATATATATTATCTAAGCTGAGATCATGTATAAGTAAAATAAAAGGGGATATTGTAGTTTTAAGCTTTATAAAATGAACCGTTTTCACCGTTTACATTTTCTGTTTGTTAATTAACAAGATTTTTTGTAGGACCCTTTTGCCCAGATTGTTTACAACCTTAGGAACAACTGACGACACATATTTGGAATGTATGATTGGGTTGGTTATCACATCCACGTACACGTGTGAGACGAGGACGGTCACAATGACGAACGTGCCACACAGAACTCTGTCCTGCTCCTTCGCAGCCCGCCTCGCCCGCCCCTAACCCTGTCCCCAGGCACAACTGACATGCCGTCACCCTGAGTTTGTTTGCATTTTCTAGGATTTTATATAACCAGAGTCATGTAATACCTACTCTTTCTTTGACTTCCACTCAGCTTAGCCACTTTGAGGCACCACGTTGACTGGATCCTTTGCTCGGTGCATTTTGGTTTATTTTATTTTATTATTATTATTTTTAAAATTTATTATATAGACATGTCACTTCTTTTCTTCGACCACTTGTTAATGGGCATGTGGGTGGTCCCTGGTTCTAGCTACCATGAATAAAGTTGCTGTGATGTTTCCTGTATGACTCTTTGTGCAAACACATGCTCGTATCTATCAAAGGCAAATCTCCATAACTCCACAGCTTCAATTACATCGAAGTGTCAGGAACATTTGAGGAAGCTAACAGACAGCTTCTCAAAGTGTTTCTACTACTTTGCAATCCCTCAGTAGTGTCAGAGAATTCCAGTTGTTCCTTGTCCTCAACACTTGGTACAGTTTTGTTAATTTTAGACATTTTTTAAATGGGGATTGTGTTGCTTTTATAGGCGTGTTGTTGAGGTTTAAATCTTTAATTGGTTTGCAGCTACTAATGTTGAGCATCTTTTCAAGTGCATTTTTAACCATCATGTGTCTTATTTGCTGAAGTGCCAGCTCAAACCATTTGCCTATTTATAAGAAATCAGTGGTTTGCCTTATTCCTTTTTTGAGTCTTTATATATTGTGGATACAGGTTCCTTATTAAATATACAATCTGAAAACAATTTTTTTGTCGTTTATTTTTCATTCCCTTGACTTTTGAAAAGCAGAGATTCCTGACTTTGATGCATTCTGATTGATCAGTTGTTTCTTTTTATGCCCCATGCATTTGGTGCTGTGAGTAAGAAACCTTTCCCCAACCCATATACTGTCTCTGGCCCGGCTGTGCTTAGCCCCCTCCCCACTCCCGTGTGACTCTGAGGTTACGCCCTGTGCTCTTTCTTTGGAGGCCAGTGTGGCCTCTTCACACACATTGTTCAGAACTCCTCAACTGACACAAGGACTCTCATATCCCCAAGCCAGTGTCTCTCTGCTCGCTTCTTTCCTCTCCAGTATTCTCCATGGGCCTGGCTTCCTCAGCCTCCCTGGACTTCTGGCTCTATCCCCTCAGTTCAGGGGAACTTACGAGCTGGGTGTTCCACGGCCCTGGGGCCACAGCCTGGGGCTGTCTCGAGGCAGCAGGTGATGACTCTTATGTCATTATTTCCCTTCCTCAGGGATCTCTGTTGGACACATCTCACAACTGTTGTTTCATGTCTTTGTGCGGTTGTTCATTTGTTCCAGGTGATTCCTTTTCGGGTTAGTCTGTCTCAGCCAGAAGTGGAAGACCCAGTAGAGTTCATCTGATGTTCATTGATTTTGCTTGCCTTTCCTCGTCATGTGTTGGTCACATGGTCATTTTGGCCCCCGTTCTCACTGCTGTTATGCGTGTTTCTTTATTAGCATCATTACTATTGATTCCAGACTCGTTAGTGGAATTGAGCAAATACATGACTAACTCTCCATAAATCAACTAAGTAATTTATTTCTAAGGATCACTCAGTATGAATTAATCACATGCTTGTTTAGGGAGACAGCTCCCTGGGTTCTCATGTTTCTGCATGTCATGTGAGCAGAGACAATAACTGCTTTTCCTCTTGATTATCTTTTCTAAGATGTCTGCTGGAGACAGTCCTTGGAAAACAGAGATGATCTTGTCATTTAAAGTGAAGGGCATGTTTGCTTACAGTCTTGGAAGACAGAGATAGAATCTGTCTCCAGATCAAAGGGCTCTGTATACTGCCCTTTATAAAACACTCAGGTTCTCTGACGTCAGGTTTCCTCTCTTGTACTCTGTACTCACCTGCAATCTGGACCTTTCCATGTAGCCCTTTGGGAATTAGCCTCCAGGGAACCAGCACTAGAAACTGTTAGTATTCTGATTACTGCTCTTTCTGAGAGTAATAAAATCCTCTGTCTCTGACCAAGGAGTCCTATGTCTTCTGTCAATGTTCATGACACTGTGGTAGACTAACTTCTCATTTAAAAGTAGGGCGGAATCTCAGACTTTTTACACTTTTGATGTGCTTTTGCAAATAATTTGCAAACACAGGTTGAAGAGAATTATTAGTTGGAATAAGTTTCTTCTATAGGTTTTGAATCATTAATGTGACAGTCATGTAAAAAGGGTGCTTTAGACAACATTGGTGTGCTATGACATATGATGCTAACATCTCTAGAAAGTGGGTAAATGGAATGAAGGAAACATTTTGGGACACTTCCTGAATTGGTAGTCAAATTGAACATCAATGCATAGAAAGAAATTAGTATGGTATTGGCAAAAAAACAGACACATAGACCAATGGAATAGAATAGAGAACCCAGAACTGGGCCCACAAATGTATGGCCAATTAATTTTTGACAAAACAGGAAAGAGTATCCGATGGAAAAAAGACTGCCTCTTTAGCAAGTGGTGCTGGGAGACCTGGGCAGCAACATGCAGAAGAATGAAACTAGACCACTTTCTTACACCATACACAAAAATAAACTCAAAATGGCTGAAGGACCTGAATGTGAGATAGGAAACCATCAAAACCCTCGAGGAGAAAGTAGGAAAAAACCTCCTTGACCTCAAACCGCAGCAATTTCCTACTTGATACATCCCCAAAGGCAAGGAAAATGAAAGCAAAACTGAACTCTTGGGATCTCATCAAGATAAAAAGCTTCTGCACTGCAAAGGAAACAATCAAGAAAACTAATAGGCAACCGACAGAATGGGAAAAGATAGTTGCAAATGACATATCAGATAAAGGGCCAAAATCCAAAATCTACAAGGAACTCACCAAACTCCACACCCACAAAACAAATAACCCAGTGAAGAAATGGGCAGAAGACATGAACAGACACTTCTCCAAAGAGGACATCCAGATGGCCTACAGGCACATAAAACGATGCTCAACATCACTCATCATCAGGTGTACACAAATCAAAACCATACTGAGATACCACCTCATGCCAGTCAGATTGGCTAAAATGAACAAATCAAGAGACTATAGATGCTGGCGAGGGTGTGGAGAGATGGGCACCCTCCTGCACTGTTGGTGGGAATGTAAATTGGTGCAGCCACTCTGGAAAACAGTGTGGAGGTTCCTCAGAAAACTATCCATAGAACTCCCTTATGACCCCGCAATAGCACTGCTAGGGATTTACCCAAGGGATACAGAAGTGCTGATGCATAGGAGCACATGTACCCCAATGTTCATAGCAGCAATGTCAACAATAGCCAAAACATGGAAAGAGCCTAAATGTCCATCACCTGATTAGTGGATCAAGAAGACGTGGTATATATACACAATGGAGTACTACATGGCAATGAGAAAGAATGAAATATGGCCATTTGTAGGAAAGTGGATGGACCTCAAGGGTGTCATGCTAAGGGAAATAAGTCAGGCAGAGAAGGACAGATACCATATGTTTGCACTCACAGGTCTAACAGGAGAACAGGAGAAATCTAATAGAGGACCCGGGGGAGGGGAAGAGGGAAAGAGATTTGGGGAGAGAGAGGCATGCAAAACTTGAGAGACTATTGAATGCTGAAAAGGAACTGAGAGTTGAAGGGGAAGGGGGAGTGGGGAAAAGAGGTGGTGGTGATGGAGGAGGGCACTTATGGGGAAGAGCACTGGGTGTTGTATGGAAACCAATTGACAATAAACTATTTAGGAAAAAAAAAAGAAAGAAATTCACTTAAACATTAAATAAGTCTTAAGGAATTTTTTTTACTGCTTGCCTTACCATTCTGTCCAGGACATGTCAACACATAAGAAGTGGCAGGAAGTCATAGCCTGTTGGATAAAGAGGACTGATGTTTCCTTTTCTTCAGTTCTTTCCACTGGTCCCTTTTTCTGAGCAAGCGGGGAATGTTAACTATAACAAGATGTTGTCACTTCCCACGTTTACGTGGTCATGCCTGAGCAGTCGTAACCACTTTGATGAAGCAACCTGACTCCCAAGTAATTCACATTTATTTTGATTGGTTGGTAACCTATCAAGCAAAGTGAAGCCCATATGAAAACACAGACCTGAAAGACAAACAGAAGTAACTTACCCAGGAAAGCTTTGTGTTTCTTTGAGCACATTGTTTAACCTTGGTGTGAGTCTGCACCCTTGTCTGTGAAAGGCAAAATAATGGCATTTAATTCAAAGGATTGTTGTAGCTATTAAATGAGTTTGTATATGTAAACATTTAGAACATAACCTTGCAGTTAGAAAGGGAATTCATAAATCATCATTGGTTCTAATTGTAAAGGAATAGAGGCATTAACAAATTGTTACACAATAAAATTAGTAAGTGAAGGAAGAAAGGAGTATGATTCCTGTGACAGCAGAAATAAAGTATCACAAATTGGGTGGCTTAGAACAACAGAATCTTACTGCTTTATGATTTGGGAGGCCAGAGGTATAAAATCAAGGTGTTGATAGGGCTCTGCTCCATGCAGATCCCACAGGGTTGAGGCTTCCAGCTTCTGGGAACCCCAGACTTTCACTGTCTGTGGCAACATAGCCCCGATCTCTGCGTCTGCCTTCATTATGATTTCCTCCCTGGGTCTCTTCATCATTTTCCCGCTGTATCCATATCCATATCTGAGTTTTTCCTTTTCATAAGAGCACTATCATATTGGATTAGGGCCCACATAATGACCTCATTTTCAAATGTGGTTACCTCCATAATGACCCTATTTCCAAATAAAGTTGCATTCTGAGGTAGTAGAGATTAGGACTTCACATCTTTTTGCAAGGAAGAATTCAGTCTATAGCAAAAGGAATTATGCTATGTAATTAATTAATATGGATAATTTACTGAAAAAATGTATCAAAAAATATAAGAATGTATTCCATAAACTTACCACTACTTAACATTAAATTATTTTAGGGGAACCGTGACAATGTTCAGAGAATACTTTATTAGTTACAATGATACCACCCAAGTGACAGCAGAGTAAATGTGATTTATAGTTTAGTTCTTGCAGCCAAATTCCTTTGAAACTATATGACTAGTGATTATGGGATGGGAGTGAAGTTAAAAGACATAGAAGCTTTTGTATTAGGTTGATTTTTCTTAATAAACAACATGTTTCATAAGGTTAAAAAAATTTGCGTGCCCTAAAATACAAGTGCACCGAGCAGCTGGGTCACACAGTGGTTTGTACAGAATCAGTCTCATTGTAGATGATGCGTGTTGAATCCAAAGACTCCCAAGTATACATGTCTTGATGCTAAATCCCAGTAAGGAGTGGAGTTTATTATACTTAGCATGGTCCTGATTAATTGGTGATAGTGAAGAATAAGTAGGTCTTCAAATCACATTAATTTGGTACAATAAGACTTAATTCATTCAGCTATGAAAACAACACCTAAAGATATACATTAAACAATTACTTTCATCACTTTACATTTTGATTCATATTTTATCATTATTTTATTTTCTACTTGCCATCACAGACATGAGGTAAGCTAATTAGAGCGCTAAAACATATAGTCATAAAACATATGCCCTCGGAAAGGATTAGAACTCAGGCATTTCTTTCTAGACTCCTCATTATCACTGTAGCGTGAATTGGGGGGAATAGCCGACAGCAGGTCATCAGCACTCTCGATTAAACATTCTGACAAAGGGAAACATAGAAAGGATCAAAGGCTATACCCCACTGCCTCCAAATCTATGACTTTGTGGAGCAAACACTAAAATAATTCAGATGTTTTGTCATACACGCGATAAAAAAACCGGATGTACAGATGGGTACTCTTTCTTCCCTACGTTTTCTTGGAACAGTGCTCTGTCACAATTCAATTCCAAGGACTGAATTCAGTCAGCTACAAAAGAACAGAGATTTTGAGAATATATGAAGGTGAGATATTAGAATTTCATGAATAGACTATTCCATTGATTTGCATTGGAAGATCTAAGGTATCACTTACAGTTAAATTATTTTTAACAAATTCACATGGCCTGTGGTGGGGCTAAGTCTCACTGTACTGGGCACCATATTGGAAGTCTCTTTTCTACCATGAGAATTATAGAGTGATCTCAAATGCGCAAGGTGCATTGCTTTATTTAAATTATCGGGGTGCCTGGGTGGCTCAGTTGGTTGAGTGTCCGACTTCAGCTCAGGTCATGATCTCACAGTTAATGGGTTCGAGCCCCGTGCTGGGCTCTATGCTGACAGCTAGCTCAGAGACTGGAGCCTGCTTCAGATTCTGTGTCTCCCTCTCTTTCTGACCCTTCCCTGCTTGCACTGTCTCTCTCTCTCAAAAATAAATAAAAAATCATTAAAAAAACGTTTAAAAAATAAGTTATCTACAGTCTGACAGTTCTACAAATATGCATGAATAACAAGGATAAAAAAGCAAAACCAAGTGGAGTAAGAGCCCATGGAAAATTACTGAAATGTGGAGTTTCCCTCTATTATGGCAGTTAATAATCTAAGTCTTGAGGGAAAAAGGGACATGAGGGCATGAACCTGGTTTAGGAATGTTACAGTATCCATTCATGTGTAATACCAAAGACACTTATAATTATATAGCTACCATATTTTGAATAGTCTCTATGTGTCAGACGTTGTGATAAATGTTTGGGGACAGACATTTAATTAAAACAATCTGTTGAGTTAATAGTATTGTTTCCAGTGTAGAGATGAGGAAAATAAGACTCTTATATGTCAAACAACATGCCTTATCCATGAAGCTTGAGGTTGACATCAGGGTAGAAATTGTTCAGGTGGCCAACAGCCATCATAGTCATCCATGGTCCTTGGGGAGCAGTCCACATATTGCATGAAGCCTAAGATTGTGGAGCACATGGGAACCACAGTTCAGCCCCCACAAAATCAGTTTGAAAAGTTGCCGAGAAGGAAGGATTCCATGTAACTGCAGTAAGGCTACAAGCAGGAGTTATCTCACTGGGAGTCAGAAGGCTAGACACAAAAACTGTGTCTATTTAGCAGTAAAAAAAAAAAAAGCCAGATCTGGATTGTGAATGTATGACACTTCAATTTCACTCGACTTCAGCTTGATAAATTACTTATTCTAAGTCACACGCACAGTGATGGCCTCAATCAGGATTCAGACCCAGCTCTACTAACTGCTAAAACAATGTAATCTCCATTATATGTTAGTAATTTGCCTGTAGGACTGAAATAACAGGTCTAAAAACAGGCATGGCCCCCAATGTTCAGTTGCTTACAAACTGGTTGAAAGTGACTTTAGCTGTCAAAATGACTTATCTTAGTTACTCTAGATCTCAGAAGGTGAGAAAAAGTAGTCTATTGAAGTAAACAATTTAAATAAAGAAGTGACCTGTCAGTCAGCAAGTAAGCATATTAGTTCATTAATTCCAACATTATTAGTTAATTGCTTCCTTTTCTTATGTTTTTTTTCATTTTTCATCTTTTTCATTTTTTATTTAAGTATAATTAACATACAGTGTTATATTAATTTCAAGGGTGCAATGTGGTGAGTCAACACTTTACATTGCTCAGCTCTTATCACAAGTGCACTCTTTAATTCCTGCACCTGTTTAATCCATTACCCCTTCTGGTAACCATCGGTTTACTCTCTATATTAAAGAGTCTTTTTGCATTTGTCTGTTTTTTCCCTTTGTTCATTTGTGGGTTTTTTTCATAAATTCCACATATGAGTGAAATTATATGGTATTTATCTTTTTCTGATTTTTTTCACTTAAAAATACACTCTAGCTCCATCTATGTTGTTTCAAATGATAAGATTTCATTCTTTTTATGACTAATATTCCATTGTGTGTGTGTGTGTGTATATGTCCACCATATCTCCTTTATCCATTCCTCCATGGATAGATACTTGGGTTGCATCCATAATTTGGTTGTTGTAAATAAAGCTGCAATAAAGATAGAGGTTCATACATCTTTCCAAATTACTCTTTTCATTTTCTTTGAGTACATACCCAATAGTGGAATTAGTGGATCATAGGGTAGTTCTGTTTTTAACTTTTTGGACCAACCTCCATACTGTTCTCCACACCAGCTGCACAGTTTGCATTCCCACCAAGAGTACAAGAGGGTTCCCCTTTCTCCATATCCTCACCAATACTTGTTGTTTCTTATGTTGTTGATTTTCAACCATTCTGACAGGTGTGACGGGGTATCTCACTGTGGTTTTAATTTGCATTTCCCTGATGATAAGTGATATTGAGCATCTTTTCATGTGTCTAGTGGCCATCTGTAGGTCTTCTTCGGAAAACTGTCTACTCAGGCCCTCTGCCCATGTTTTAATTGGATTATTTGGACTTTTTGGTGTCGAGTCGTATAAGTTCTTTTTATATTTTGAATACTAACCTTTTATCAGATATATCATTTGTAAATATCTTCTCAAATTTAGTATGTTGCCCTTTTGTTTTGTTGATTGTTTCTTTTGCTTTGCAAAATTTTTAATTTTGGTATAGTCCCTGTAGTTTAATTTTGCTTTCATTTCCTTTGCCTGAAGAAACATAGCTAGAAAAATGTTTCTAACTGTTGATGTCAGAGGGATTACTACCTATGTTTTCTTCTAGGTGGTTTATGGTTTCAGGTCGCACATTTAGGTTTTTAATTTAATTTGAGCTTATTTTTATATGTGGTGTTGGAAAGTGGTCCAGTTTCATTATTTTGCTTGTAGCTTCCTAGTATTCCCAGTTTACTGAAAGGACTGTTTTTTTCATGATTGTATATTCTTGCCTCCTTTGTTGTAGATAAACTGGCCATATAACTGTGGTTATTTCTGGGCTCTATGTTCTGTTCTATTGATCTGTGTGTCTATTCTTGGGCCAGTACCACATTGTTTTAATTATTATAGCTTTATAATATATCTTGAGATCTGGGATCATACTTTCCAGTTTTGTTCTTCTTTCTCAAGATTGCTTTGGCTATTCAGGATCTTCTGTGGTTACAGACAAACTTTAGGATTATTTTTCCTAGTTCTGTGAAAAATATTGTTGGTATGTTGACAGGGATTGCATTAAATCTGTAGATTGATTTAGGTAGTATGGACATTTTGACACTATAGGTTCTTCTAATCCATAAGCATGAAACATTTTTCATTTGTTCGTATCCAATACTCTTCAAATATGCATTGTTAAATCCATAGTTCATAAAGACATATGGAGGGGTACCAGGGTGGCTCAGTTGGTTAAGCATTCAACTCTAGATTTCAGCTCAGGTTAAGATCTTGTGGTTTATGCATTCAAGCCCTGCATCATACTATTGATGCTGACAGCTCGGAGTCTGGAGCCTGCTTTAAATTCCGTCTCCCTCTCTGCCTCTCCCCGACTTATGCCACGCGCGTGTGCACATGCTCTCTCTCTTACTCTCTCTCTCAAAAGTAAATAAACACACAAAGAAAAGGATGTATGGATATTTGAGTTTTACTTCCCTGTAGTTTTTGTCTGTCATAGACACACTCAAACTCTTCTTCCAGCCAGTGTTATAATAGTAGATTTTATAATTCATTTTTAGATTTGACCAATTCCATTGGGCAAGACTCAACCTCTCTGAGACACATTTCCTGTAGTGAATAGCTGTCAATACCTGCATCATAAATTTGTTGAGGGGCACCTGGATGGTTCAGTTGGTTAATCATCTGACTTCCACTCGGGTCATGATCTCATGGCTTGTGAGTTAGAGCTCCACATTGGGCTTGCTGTCAGTGCAGAGCCTGCTTTGGATCTTCTGTCTCCTTTTCTCTGTGCCCCTCCTATACTCATGCTCTCCCTCTCTCTCAAAAATAAACACCCCCCAAATTAACATAAACAAACAAACAAACACATTTGTTGGAATAATGCAATTTAATTTCAAATATCATTTCCATCATTTTTATCAGCATCTTCCTTTTCTCTCTACTTTTCACATCTATGTTTTTTTGGTGTGGAATAACTTGCTCTCTCCTCTAGAATATCACAATCTATACCAAACATGTTCAGTCCTCTTCAAATTCTGACAGCTTTTCAGGACACCCCTTATCCCCCACCACAGTGCCAAATAGGCACTCATTCAAGTCTTTGAACCAGAAAAGGATTCAGTATTTTACATAACCCCTTACTGATGATGAATTTTGCCTCTTCCATTTTATGAGTTTAATAAAGGAAAACTCTAACTACTTTTAACTTAAAGAAAAATGATTATTTTTAAATTATCACCACAGGAATACCTTGCATGTTAAATAGATAGTAATACCAGCTTGGATGGGCTTGGCTAGGTGTTAAGACCTTGCCTCACATCCCCATATTATTTCAGTGTTCTGTGATCATTAATGGTCTGGCGGCAACATCTAGAGTGAAGCCAAGAAAGGAATCGGAGGATGACCCGAGGGGTTCTTGTGATTTTTATTTTTTATTTAGGAATTGTTATGGATTCTTTACACTTTAAAAGACACTACTAAAAATAGTGCCTGTTCTCCTAGTTTTTCATGATTGATATACATTATTATATTTTATTTCCACTTGTTGGCAGATGAGGATGGATGGAAAAATTGTTGATCAAATTTTACATGACAAGGATATTTGAGATTAATGCTTTCTTTGCAACATGGATTGTCATCATTAGCTATCATGATGAGTAACAGACAGGATTCAATAATTATCTCCAGAAGAGATTGTAAAGGACTCTGAATAGCCAAAGTTATCTTGAGAAAGGAGAACAATGCTGGAGGTATCATGCTCCTTGATTTTAAATTACATTAGAAAGGTATAGTAATAAAAGACAGTATGGTACTGGCATAAAAATAGACACATGGACCAATGGAATGGAGTAGAGAGTCTAGAAATAAACCCATGCATATATAGTCAATTAATTTATGACAAAGGAGCCAAGAATATACAATGGGTTGGAGACAGTCTCTTCAATAAATAGTGTAGGGAAAATTGAGTAGTTACATGCAAAAGAGTGAAACTGGGTCACTGTCTTAAGCCATACTAAAAGATCAAATAAGAATAGATTAAAGACTTGAGTGTCCACCTGAAACCATAAAACTCTTGGATTAAAACATAGGGAAAAAGTTCTGTGATATCCATCTTGGTGATGATTTTTTTTTTTTTTTGGATTTGACACTGAAACAAAAATAAACAAGTGTACAGCAAAGGAAACCATCAACAAAATGAAAAGGCACCTATGGAATGGAAGAAACTATTTGCAAATTATAGATATCTTAAAGGATTAATATCTAAAATAGATAAGGAACTCATATAACTCAATAGCAAAAAAAAAAAAAAAGTAAAAAAATGTGCAGAGAACCTGAATAGACATTTTTCCAAAGAAAACATAAAAATGGCCAACAGCTATATGAAAAGGTGTTCAACATCACTAATTATCAGGGAAGTGCAAACTAAAACCACAGTAAGATATCACCTCACACTTTTGGTGTAGAATGGTTATTATCAAAAAGACAAGAAATGACAAGTGGTGGTGAGGATGTGGAGAAAAGATAGCCCTCTTACATCGCTTGTGGGAAGGCAAACTGGTGCAAGCTGCTCTGGAAGACACTATGGAGGTTCCTCACAAATTAAAAATAGAACCACCACATGGTCCAGCAATTGCACTTCTCTGTATTTATCTGAAGGAAATTAAAACAATGAATTCAAAAAGTAATATACATCCCCATGTTCATCACAGATTATTTACAATAACCAAGGTATGGAAACAACCCAAGTGTGTGTGTGTGTGTAAATGATACACAATGAAATACCATGCAGCTATGAAAAGGAAAGAAATCTTGCCATTTGTGACCATGTGGATTGACTTTGAGCTCATTATGCCAGGTGAAATAAGTCAGATGGATAGAGACAAATACTGTATGATCTCACTTTTAAGTGTAATTTTAAAAACAAAGAAAAAACAACTTCATAGATAGAAAGAACAAATTTGGTGGTTGTCAGAGGCAGGTAGCAGGGTGGGGCAAAATGAGTGAAAGGGATGAAAAGGCTCACACTTCTAGTTATAAAATAAATAATTCATGGTGATGTAATGTAATATACATGTAATGTATGCATGGTGACTATAGTTAATAGTCCTTTATTGAATATTTGAAAATTGCTAAAGGAATAGATATTTAAATATATTTAAAAAGATATTTTTAAAAAATTGTGTAACTATGTTGGTGAAGGATGTTAACTAGAATTATTGTAGTGATCATACAGCAATATGTAGAAAAATGAAATATTTCTGGGGTTTTTTGAATTATGATGTTTTATACCTGAAAGTAATATTATTTTATATGTCAATTATACTTCAACAAAAAAATAAGAGATTATAGGAAAATCATATATTCCTGTTCCTTTTTCCTTTGTTGAGTTCTCTCCTAATACAGTTTTGGTCTGAGAACTAAGGACCTTAACAATTTATAAATAAGAAGTTACTGTGCCTGAAAAGAAGGAGAATATGGCAGTTGTGAAGAATGAAAGATGCTAAAGTTCTATTATTTTATTCACATATGTTTTCTAAGCATATGGTAAGTTGTATCTTGTATATTATTTTACTTCCTTGGTCAGACTGCAAAATTATCCAAGTTATAATGCTTCTCTACTACTATTTAACAGTTTCCTCTAAAACTACCATAATCTAGTATACACAGATGATTTTGTAAGCAGATATTGGAGTGCTGAGTGTGTTGATAGTGCATGAAGCTCTCTCTAACACTTCCCAATCTCCCTTACGTTGAAAGTACAATTATATCTTCATTTTCTACACAAAGAAACTGAGAGTTAGAGATGTCAAAATGTTGTGTTATAAAGCAAGGGAGAACTAAAATCAGAATTTGAACTCATGTCCACTTGACTCTAAAAGTCTTTCTATTAACAACTATGTTATGAGGCTTTAATCACCATACTTAATCAGTAAATAGTTCTTAGATGATGTATTTCTAGTCATTTTTAAACTTATTTTTTGCTTCTATGGAAGACTCAGAAATATTATAATTTCAGTAATACACATGCTTCTAAGATGATCTTATACTGAATTTCTTTAAAGCATACTGTTTGTTTAAGGCTATGTGTAGAGTACTGTATTCCTCAGCACTTCTTTTTCACAAATGGCCCAACTGACAATTTTCAGTCTGTAATGTGTTTGGAGTAACAACACTTTAGTTATTTAAAGGTTGTGTCATCATAACTTAAAACTTGTAGGCCATGGTTCAAAAGTCAGAAATGATTGAAAAGAGAAGAGAAACAGCCCGAGTAATTCTTTTGGTTTTAAAATACATGGAATTTATTATTCAAGGCTGAATTTTGAGTTTTATACTATGTAATTATTTGGCATTTAACTGAAACACAAAATCTAAACAAGATTAATACTTAAAGGATGAGGCAGAGCAAGAGAATAAGTCCAGTTTGCCAATCCACAACTCAGTGCTACCTTCTGTTTTTTCAAGTAATAGGTATAGAGTGATTTAGAATATACCTTACCCCATTACATAAGCTAACTACTTATCAAAGTGTTGACAAAATAAAAGATTAACAATGTTATCAGGATCTATTCCCTTAAGAACATCAAGAATCTATTATAATGTATTTTCCATTGAAAAAGTTAAATTGTTGTAGTGGTCATTAAAGATTTTGCTTTCCATTATATAGAAATTTCACAAATGCTGATGAACTTGTTACCAGAGAATAGGAGGCTATCAATACATAAATTATTTTACAGTCATTTATAGCAATCTCTATCTTTATTTTTTAAAATTTTACCGGCTATATTTTAGGACCAATGAAAAATTATGGATTATGGGTTGTAGGAACCATCTTAAACTAAAGTTATGGGTACACACATGTACATACACATGTACAGACACACACAAACATACACACATAAACATGCATGTAAAATAAATCCATAATACATATTGTGAAGCAATTTTACAACTAAAACTGAATTGATTCTCTCCTTTCTAGTAGTACATTATCGATGTCTATAAAAACTACAGGAAATCTGGTGTCCAGATGCAGGTTTCCTGGTTTGAATGTAAGACCTTCCTGTAACAGCTGGTAACTGCCGATGAATGTAGGAAGCAGATGACGGCAGTGCGTTAACGCAGGGCGAAAATCCTCAGAACGGCCAGCTCTTCTAACAGTTCGTATCAGATTTGTCACCCACTGGGTTTCGACACATGACAGAAACACGTCTTTCCAGGAGTTTCAGTTTTACTGAGTTCAGACTACATGCCATGCAAATATCCAGTGTTTCTCGTAGTAATGTTGTTATAGCTGCCAGACAGTTCTGCTGGAATTCAGGTCAGAAAGGAAACTACACTCTTCCCCAAACTCTGTAGGCTGTTCTCTGACAATAGCTCTTACATCACACAGAGTATACTGTGATTCAATTTTCCTTGAACTGTTTCATGTTCGAGTGGGTAAAGAATGGATTGTGTGTGTGTGTGCATGTGTGTGTGTGTCTCACAGTGTACTGTGAATGGAATACCTGGTCACTGTGGGGCTGCCAGCTCATTTCTTTTTGGCTCCAGGCCCGAAGGAAGTATGCTACAGGAAGCCGAGCACAGAGCTGGACTCTAGGCTGGAAACTTGATGTCTAGCAGCCTGCCCTTTAGATGTTTACTTCTTCAGCCCTCCCATCTATAAAGGAAAGAGGGTTATAGCCTCTATAACATGTAGCTACTAGTTTAGTCAAGTAATGCATTACCCCAAATTAAGTGCTCTGTTGTAGTAACAAGTAATGGCAGGCCCCTGAGGGTGTGGACAGCTTTCTGTGCTTCCTATGATGTCGGCCAGCACTGGGCAACTTGCTCTGCGTGTCATCTTGGGAATTTCATTCAACTCGTTGACCTGTTAACATAGTGCTGGAGGCACAGTGGATGGATGGACAGGGAAAGAAAAAGTCCACCTGCCACTTTGTTTACCATGTTACATCCTCAATAAAGTAAACTGGACTTTCTCAAATACCCAAGCTTTGGTCACAGGAAAATGTGAAAATATATGAAGAGACTTAAAGACATAATAGTAATCATTGTATTTAAAACAGAGGAGAGAGTATATTCATCTACCTGTTTGAAAACCCATGTTACTCCAGGTGCCCAGGAAAGCAATTGACACAAGAAAAGGTGCTCAATAAATTTTGTTGGCTTGATTTTTTTCATATCATTAGTTGATGACAGCAATTATGGAATGAAGCCAGTTAACAAAGCAGCACTGACCCCGTGGAAGATTATATAATCTGCATGTTGGGAATTTGAATGTTTGGGATCCTATCAAGGGATCATATTTGGTCTTGTCTCTTGTAGACTCTGTGTTCCCTTGTTTTTTACCATCCTGTATACAATACAGCCAAGATCACAGAAGATTTGAAAATATAAGAATTATGTGAACTGTAAAATAGCTACAAAGTTTCTTGTGTAGCTATGATGCAAATATATTCTTCCAGCCTACTCACAGCTAGGAACAACAATGCACAGAATATGAACAAATACAAAAACACTTACAGGGATAACAATATGGCAATATACGAAATATTTTCTAAATAATGGGTTTTCAACAGAAAACTCTTGGAATTGTCTAGTGCAATAACAAATACATTCAAAGCTTCTTAAATGGATTACATCTATGGTATAATGAGGTAAATTTGAATGGAGATGTTTGGTAAGTACAGATCGACTTGAGCTAAACCCTGAACAGACATTTATTACTGAGCACTAAATGTATTAAGAATTGAAAACAGGAAAAAATATCTCACATATGCATTTTTTTTAATTCTAAAGAGTGAGAATTGATCTTTACAATGAGTATATAGATGACTGCAGAGTGTCTTGAGAACTTTAAAAAGAGGAATAAACTAGATTTAGGTTCATTTCTGAGTTAACAATATTTTGTCGGATGCCAATATTTTGATGACTTTAATGCTGCAAGCATGCATCAGCTATCTTCTGTACGTAACAATGTGCTTTGTGATTTGGACAACAAGATAAGATACTTTCCTCTTCCAATTTGCTTATAATTTATTAGTGGGGCTAAGTAAACACACACCTATTTTATATATTTATATGATAGTAATAATTTGAAATATTCTTTCAAATAAGATTGGAAGTTTGGATATTGATAAATCTCATTCTTGAGTCATAAAAGAGAGCTTTCCATGATCTTCTTAAACAGAGATTTAATTAGGTCTCAAAGAAATCAGAAGAAATCTTTACTAACTGCCTATTGCTTCCAGAATTAATTATAGATTTTCCATCCTCACTGGAGAAAAACTGAGAATTTTCCCCCTGAGATCAGGAACATGACAGGGATGTCCATTCTCACCACTGCTGTGTAACATAGTGCTGGAAGTCCTAGCATCAGCAATCACTTGTTTTTAAAAGCGTTTTATGTCCTGACCTGAGTTTTCTACCATTGTCACCCAAAACAATGTGTAAATGCCCAATAAAATAGAATTTAGATTTGTATTTCTGACCACAATCTATGCTTTCCTAATGACACCTTTGCCTATGCCCTAGAATATCACTCACACTACTAAAAATTCGCTCTTCTTTGCTGTTAAGTAACTGTCTGCCACTCTCATGAATGTTATTCTAACAGCTTTGTTTCTGTTTCAGAACTGTAATGATACTTTGCTTTAATCTCTCTTTCAAAGTACCAGTTATGCAGATTGAAAACACTTGGTATAATAGAAAGCTCAATATAAAGAGTGTTTTTTCTTCTCACTTCTTTTTTTGACTTTTCAAATATTTGATAAGTAACCACATATATCAAACTGCTTGGTGTTAATTTAACCTCAAGAAACTCAGGATCCACTGGTAGAGAGAAGTAAGTAAGCCAATGTCTACAGGATAGGAGAATAAGGACCATGGCAGACAATGCAAAGGAGGTAAGGAGAAGGAGCAAATAAATAAAAAAAACACAAAGTTGTGAAACACATAATGCCTTCCCCAAACTCAGGATCTAAAGTGCAATGAGAGGAAACAGTGAGTTTGCAGGGATGATGGGAGAGAGTCTACAGAGAATGGAAGATGATCATGAACTGTCCTGTACCATAAGCACGTGTGTTTGAACCTTGTGAGAGCCGTGCTCCACATGGAGAGGTCTTACACAGAGGCCTGGACGGACATTCTGGAAGAGCCATCCTGGCATCAGTGTGGGTCCTAGCTCCAGGAGGCTGGGAAAAGGGAGGGTATCAGAAGGCTCTGGGAGGAGCCCAGGGAAGAAACCATTAGGCCTGGCTGGCTGGTGGATGGGAGAAATGAGGCAGGAAGGGAGAAGTTGGTAAAATGAGCCCATACAGCTGGCCTGGGAAACTGTATTACTGTGTTTATGAAGAGACATGGCATAAATTTGGGGAAGCAAAGAGAAAAGAGGAAGGTGATACTTTCCGATGAGACCTTGTAAACTGCAGGGAAGATCTTTGGTAAGCAGCGGAATGGACAAGTCTGAAACAATGTGGTCCTGCAGACAAAGTTTCCCTGAAGGGAAGAAAAGGCTGCAGGTGGGTCTGGGATTTCCACAGACTTTCACCCCGGCCTGAAGCTGGTCTGCTCAAGTTTCTACCCCCTTTCTCCAGAGCTGTAGACCTTTTCAGTCCTCATAAAGTGGACATAGGCAGTCTGGATGGATCTGCTTAGAGGAGTGGCTCTGGAAGACGGAAGTTCGTGGTTATTATTTTTTGTGGGAGACTTTTTGAAACTATAGTTACCTGCATAGATGTTAACGTGGTCCTTTGTTCAAATCCTTTATTGAAATGCTTTTACTCAAAAGCAGGACAAATTGTTTAAACTCTTTAATGGTTATGCTGCTCATTTATAAAATTGGAACATTTCTAAAATAGGAGAGGAAGGGGGAAAGAGAGCGGGGATGAGTGAGGGACACAGATCAAGGGAGACTACTGAATACTGGAAATGAACCATGGACTGAAGGGGGAGGGGGGGGGA
>PJEM01004650.1:125081-148300 GCA_004023845.1 Helogale parvula | reverse complement strand
CCACATGACCTCTTTCGAGACCCTGGTATTTTTCCATTTAGCTTTACCTTTACACCTTTCCCACTTCCTTGTGGCTGCCCACAACCAATCACATTAAGCCAAGGTCTGCTATCCACTTAGAGTGCTGCCCCTTTGTTCTGTTCACTATATATGTTTCTGTAACACGTGGAATAAACGGACTTGATCAGCAACCGCAGACCTGTCCCCTTGTCTCTCCTTTCCACTCACCCCTCCCCCACAGGAACCGTTCGTTTTGAGTTGCGGGTCGACTCAATTTCTCATATGTAAAATTAGAGAAGATGCCTCAGCACACATTTTACAAATAAGAATTCTAGTTGAAGTAACCTAAATTAACCCAGGGCCTATAAGAATTCACATATGATTGCACTCTGAAAGGTTTTGATTTAATTTAATTAGCAATTTGAACATATAACAATTGTACTATAGATAACATTGATGGAGCCCTTCCCTTCTATATTTTGACACTCTTTTTTCCTAAAAGCATGTTGATAGGAGAGCCCTTTCCCATTTTTTCCAGTAGGCTGTATCAATGTATGACATTTACCTGGATTACTCAATCATATTTACCTAAGTACTATCAATGCAAATAAATAATAAAAGAGGAAAAATTAGGCAATGTATTTGCAGATCCAAATTGAAACTAATAGCTTCCATTGCTATATTTAAAACACTCTATTGTAAAGATTAATGTGATCTTATTGATGCTAAATTTTCAAATGAAAACACTGAGGATCACAGAATTAAATAATTTGCCCAAAACTATGTAATTAAGGTTTGTGGGGACATCGATGCAATCCAAATTTGGCTCACTGCAAATCTTAAATTGCTTTCCTTATAGTGTCTCCACCAAACGGGTACAGTGAATGTATTTTTGTTTGTTGTTACTCTATATACAGTGACCGTTTTACATTATAAAATACAAGAAGAAACTTCATAAGCTATTGACTCATTAGATGCTTTTGAGTAATACAGGACAAGAATACCACAATCCTCTATTAACATATTATTAATTGATTTATGACATAATTTTAACAGCTTTCCAAAGCTCAGAAATACTGTATGATAAAAGATGCTTTTTTAAGAAATACATGTGAGGAAACAAAACAGCAATTTTTTTGTATACAAGAAAGAAACTGAAAAGACAGAATGAAAGGCTTACAGTGTGCTCACTGCCACATCACCACCAGTCCTATGAAATAGTACCAACCACAATAATTTATACATGCTACCTGCACCACATATCCACATGAATGTACATTCTCACTCAGATTAGCACTATTACAGCCAAGATCAAACCTAGCTAGTCCCTGAAGGTCTCTAACTGAGAGTACTTAAGTCAGCAAAAGGTCTAAATAAGCTTCTTGGGCTTGTATTAATTAATTTTGGGAATAAAATTTGTGGGATATTTCCAAACCTAAGTCTTCATCTTCACTAAGACCTGAAAATCACATCTAAATAGAATGAAAATCTTTAGGTTTGCATTAATAAAATGTTTCCTTACTCAATTTACAAAATGGTCTCCTAACCAGATATAATCAAGAGGATAAAAATTAAGATTGTGTCTCCAAATGTATTTACAAGTGATCAGGGCGGGGAATAAATAAGGAAAGCCATTATGTCAAACTCTGGATGATACCCGTGTAGTATCCGAGTGTGTATATGTAATACGTATATTGTCTTAATCTTCTCAAGAAATTAGACTTAAAAATATTCTGAGCTCATAGGGCCCCACTGTGTGTCCACTAAGTTTAGGCCTCAAGACAGAATTTAGCACAAAGGATTAGAGTTTTGAGAGTGAAACATTATAAATAAAGTGAGTATTCGATTTTTTCTCCTATTGCCATAAGGTGAGGTACATTGAAGCCAAGATGTAATTTTCCCAAGTAAGCTGCTTCTCCAAAGCAGGTTGATCTTTGACCTATTTCCATACTGATAAATAGTTTTTTCCTGAGGATTCTAACTATCGATGTTCAAATTTACTGCACCTCATTACATGATTTTTGGCTCTGGAGTTTGCGGGCATACAGAAAACTTTAGTAAGATATAGCAGCAACAGCAGCAGGGGCAAAACTCTTCTCTATTGACCACCATTGATTATTTATCAGCCAACAAATGTTATTTAGCCAATTTGGTCCTTTTGTGAATAAAGTGATTAACTGAATTTCAAAAAAGAAAGCATGTCCTTATTCTTTCAAGTTTAACTGCCGCTTGTATAGGTGGACGGGCTGGCCTGTGAGTTCAGACGTTCTTAGTTAGAGAAATTAATCTCTTGGAGTCAGGAGCAAGAGTCAAAATCTAACATAGCTTGTCAAATAAATATTAAGCAGATGATGATATTATAAAATCATATTGATTAAACACGTAACAAATATAGTGATCTACATTATTTATCAGTTATATTCCACATAGACTTCTAAGAGTTTTTGTTAATTGTTGGGTTTTCATTACATATTTCAAATGTCAATAGCATACACACACTCTCCCTTGATCTCTTGCTTTCTCTCTAAAGTCATAGCAACAGTAATGCAGGTGAGTATTTTCATTTGCTTCAATAATAGAAGTAAGTGTTTCTTTTCACAACTGACCTGAAAAAATATTAGTTATCTCATGCAGCATGAAAATGTCAGAATGGAAGAAAGGCTTACATGGCTACAAGTCCCTGAAGAAGGGTATAAAGAACATGGAACATCTTGCAGCGAGTTTACCCACGTGCAACCACACAGGGACCAATTATACAGATTGAGGATGGCTTGACAGAATCAAGAATGAGTTCCAGAGCCCCTGAGAGAGAATCGAAGGTTAGATCAATACAATTCTAGCATAAATGAAAAAGGAGGTAATTAATACAGGAGGCCAACCAATAAATTAGCAATCATGTTAAGGAAATGGTATGGGACTTCTGCTGCCCTAAAATTTCCTCTGTAATAACATGGAAAGGTTCAGGTTAGTCTGGATACTTTTCCATAAATAAGTTTCCTCATTTAACTTACAAGACCTACTAGGTAGATACATTGAAAAGGATGAGACTTAAAACCATAGCTTTATATACACTTACAAGTTATTTAGCACATAAGAAAAACAAACAAACAAAAAAAGAAACAAAAAGTCACACTGCCAAGCCATGCATGGCTCATACCGGTGTGTGGGTATCAAGTGGATACTTATGAATAAAAATTTTATTTCAGATTTGTGAAAATATGTACTCAGAATCCTATACACATAATTATTCAGAAAGTCACACAATTAAAATACATAATAAGTAAATCATGGCACACCTGGGTGGCTCAGTCAGTTAAGTGTCCAACTTCAGCTCAGATCATGATCTCACAGTTTATGAATTCCAGCCCCATATCAGACTCTGTCTCCCTCTCTCTCTGTCCCTTCCGAGTTCTCATTCTCTCTCTCTCTCAACAACAAATAAACACTTAAAAATGATTAAATAATTAAATTAAATCCAATTTTATAATGAAAAATTAGCAAGGATTCAGCAAGATTTTATTTTTTATGTTTGTTTATTTATTTATTGAGAGACAGAGACAGAGACAGAGACAGAGAGAGAACATGTGTGTGTGACTTGGGAAGAGGAAGAGAGAGGGAGGGAGAGAATTCCAAAGAGGGAAAGCACAGAGCCTCACATGAAGCTTGATCCCACAAACCCGTGAAATCATGACCTGAGCCAAAATCAAGAGTTGAATGCTTAACCCACTGAGCTACCTAGACACCCCAGAAAGATTTTCAAAATTTATATGAAGGCATTGTAACACATGAGAATTACTTGTAAACTAATTTATTACATACATTTTTATATATGCACCATTAAACATAGATATGAAATAATATTTGAAATTTGGATAGTATCTAAATAATATTCCAAAATGCTGGTGAAGGTTTTAGGGAATTTTATACCTATATTCTGAGATAGCTCTTGTCACATGGGAATAATTTGTTTAGATAATGGTTAACTCAAAAGTGTATTCTCTCTCCAGGCACAGATTGTTGTAATGCCCAGCGTTGATTGCAAATGGCATATTTTGCTTTCTTTCTTTAAACCATCAATCTTTTATAATATCAGCTTAAATATTAACAATATTATGTAACCAAAAATGTTAAGATAGATAAAATAGCAATACCAAATAATAATTGTACATGTATAAATTATCTAAAAATTTTTGATAGTGAATTTTGAATCTAGCTGAAAATGTCTCTCCATGTTTACATTAGTAAGAAGTTGCTTGTTGTGTTTGTTTTTAATTGCTGTATAGCAGATTACTAGTCCTTGTGACTGGAAACAACACTGATTTATTATATTACAGCTTCTGGCAATGGAAACAAAAGCAAAAATCAACTGTTGGGGCTACATCAAAATAAAAAGCTTCTGCACATGAAAGGAACCATGAACAAAACTAAAAGGCAACCTACAGAATGGAAGAAGATATCTGCAATGGACATATCTGATAAAGGGTTAGTATCCCCAATAGATTAAGAACATATAAAACTCAGTACCTAAAAGTTAAATAATCCAATTTAAAAATGGGTAGAAGACATGTTTGATTTTTTTCTTAAGTTTAATTTCGGAAAACTTTCTTGTATTTCAGTTTTTTAAAAATATACATGCTCTGTTTCCTTACTTTGGTTTTTCAAGGACTTTTATAATTCATATGTTCACTCTTCTTTGAATAGTTTAATAACTATCTCTTATTCTCAAATATCTGACTCCTTATTTATTTTCTTATTAAAATTTTTTCTCTATAGAAAATAATATCTATCTTGAGGCATCATATTTTATCTTTAATTACTCTTATTTATGTATGTTTATGTTGATCACTTAATTGCTCTCTGTCAGTTTTCTTAGATACGTGTTTCTGGGGTGCTTTTACTATCAGTAGGCATGTTGTCCTGAGACTTATTCTCTTTTTTCTTATAGTAATTTACATATGACTTGATATTGATATATTTCTATTGCTAAGCTTTAAAAATTTTTAATGATTATTTATTTATTTTGAGAGAGAGACAGATCACACATGCATGAATAGGAGAGGGTCAGAGAGAGGGAGAGATAGAATCCCAAAGAGGCTCCATGATGCCAGCACAGAGCCTGATGTGGGGCTCAAACCCATGAACCATGAGATCATGACCTGAGCCGAAATCAAGAGTTGAATGGGTTACCGACTGAGCCACCCAAGTGCCCCTCTGTGGCCAATTTTTATGTGAAATTAATTTTCCTGAAATTTTGGAATCATATGTATTTCAGGAAAGCCTCTTAACATCCCTGAACATTCCCTTCTGTTATTTTTGTGTAAGCATGCACAATCTTATGGTTTGCTTTCTGAGTTTTCTTTCTTTTGTTCCTATATCATTTTGCTAAGGCCACCATAACAAAATACCACAGACTGAGTGGCTTAAAAAACAGAAATTTATTTTTTCCATAACTCTGGTGGCTAGAAGTTCAAGACCAGGTTGTCAACAGGTTTGTTTCTTCTAAGGGCTAAGTCCTTGGTTTGCAGATGGCTGTCTTGCTGCTGTGTTCACACATGGTTTTTCCTTGTTCTTTGCATATTCTGTGTTCTCATCTCTTCTTATAAAAACAATGGTCAGATTGTATTAGGATAACATCCTTACAACTTCCTTTTGTCTTAATTACCTCTTTAAAGGCTCTATAACTTCGGATATGGGCACATTGAGATATTGGGGGTTAGAACTTCAACATATAAATGGGGGTGCACAATTCAGCTCATTACAGTTCCTTTGCCCAACTTCTATTTAGATTTCTTTCCCCTTTCCTTATTTGTTCCTATTTTGCTCAAATTTTACTCTAATCCCAGAAGTATATCATTAACATGAATCTCTTCTTAGAAAGAAGCACTGAGAGATCAGTTTCTTTTTCATTTTCATAGTTTACTGTCAAATTGGTTTCCATATAACCCCCAGTGCTCTTCCTCACAAGTGCCCTCCTCCATTACCACCACCTCCCTTCTTTCTCCCCCTCCCCATTCAACCCTCAGTTCATTTTCAGTATTCAATAGTCTCTCAGGTTTTGCATACCTCTCTCTTCCCAACTCTCTTTCCGCCTTCCCTTCCCCTTGGTCCTCCATTAGGTTTCTCCTGTTCTCCTGTTAGATTTATATATATATATAATACCACATCTTCTTGATCCATTCATCAGATGATGGACATTTAGACTCTTTCCATGATTTCGCTATTGTTGACAGTGCTGCAATGAACATTGGGGTACATGTGCCCCTATGCATCAGCACTTCTGTATTCCTTGGATAAATCCCTAGCAGTGCTATTGCTGGGTCATAGGGGAGTTCTACTGATAATTTTTTGAGGAATCTCTATACTGTTTTCCAGAGTGGTTGCACCAGTTTACATTCTCACCAACAGTGTAGAAGGGTGCCCATTTCTCTACATCCTTGCCAGCATCTAGAGTCTCTTGATTTGTTCATTTTAGTCACTCTGACTAGCGTAAGGTGGTATCTCAGTGAGGTTTTGATTTGTATTTCCCTGATGATGAGTGATGCTGAGCATCACTTCATGTGCCTGTAGGCCATCTGGATGTCTTCTTTAGAGAAGTGTCTGCTTATGTCTTCTGCCCATTTCTTCACTGGATTATTCATTTTTTGGGTGTGAAGTTTGGTGAGTTCCTTGTAGATTTTGGATACTAGCTCTTTATCTGATATGTCATTTGCAACTATCTTTTCCCATTCTGTTGGTTGCCTATTAGTTTTCTTGATTGTTTCCTTTGCAGTGTAGGAGCTTTTTATCTTGATGAGGTCGCAATAGTTCATTTTTGCTTTTATTTCTCTTGCCTTTGGGGATGCATCGAATAGAAAAATGCTGCAGTTGAGGTCAAGGAGGCTGTTTCCTACTTTCTCCTCGAGGGTTTTGATGGTTTCCTGTCTTACATTCAGGTCCTTCAGCCATTTTGAGTTTATTTTTGTGTATGGTGTAAGAAAGTGGTCTAGTTTCATTCTTCTGCATGTTGCTGTTCAGTTCTCCCAGCACTACCTGCTAAAAAGGCAGTCTTTTTTCCATCAGATACTCTTTCCTGCTTTGTCAAAATTAATTGGCCATACATTTGTGGGCCCAGTTCTGGGTTCTCTATCCTATTCCATTGGTCTATGTGTCTGTTTTTGTGCCAATACCATACTGTCTTGATGATGACAGCTTTATAAATTCAATGTACAGAAATCGGTTGCATTCCTATACACCATGCAGCAGAAATAGAAATCAAGAAACTGATCCCATTCACAATTGCATGAAAAACCATAAAATACCTGGGAGTAAACCTAAGCAAGGATGTAAAAGACCTATATGATGAAAACTATAAAGGCTTATGAAAGAAACTGAAGAAGACACAAAGAAATGGAAAAACATTCCATGCTCATGGATCGGATGAATAAACATTGTGAAAATGTCATTACTACCCAAGCAATCTACATATTCAATGCAATCCCCATCAAAATTGCACCAGCATTTATCTCAAAACTAGAACAAGCAATCCTAAAATTTGTATCAAATCACAAAAGACCCTGAATAGCCAAAGTAATATTGAAGAAGAAAACCAAAGCAGGAGGCATCACAATCTGAGATCAGTTTTAAGACTTCACAGAGAATAGACTCCCAGTTTTCTGGGTCCTTCTAACCCAGGTCCCCTTGCAGTCTCCCAGTATTGGAGAAGGCAAGCTCCCTCTAGCTGTTAGATCCTGCTCTCAAACTGGTGAACTCTACTCTCCAGGAAATGCCTACTGACTATTTTGAAGTTCTTCTGTTCTCAAAACCTCAGCCATTCTCCCAGTTTGAACCTCCTCCCACACAGAATCAATATCATGTAGGACTTTGGTGTTTAGTGAGTTGTTCTCATCTGGTTCATATGTTAGAGCTCAATAGGACTCCCCCACCTAGTGTTTTAAATGTTGATTACAGGTTGATGATTTTACTATTTCATTCCGCTGATTTCCTTGCATTGGAAATTTATGTTTTCTTTGTTTTCTGAATCTACATTGTTAGATGTTTATCAGTTTAATTTTTTATTGTTTATGTTCTATTTATTTATTTTGAGAGAGAGAGAGAGCGAGAGAGCGAGCCAGGGAGGGGCAGAGAGATTGAGAGAGAGAGAAATCCCAAGCAGGCTTCCCACTGTCAATGCAAAGCTCGATGCAGGGCTTCATCTGTTGGACATGCAACTTACTGAGCCACCCAAGCATCCCTCAACTTTAATATTTTTAAAGACACACTCTATGATTTTATTATCTCTGTTGCTTTCTGATTTTTAATTTAATTTATTTTTGTATTATTTTTTTGTTCTACTTGTTTTGAGTTTAACTTGATAATCTTTTTATAGTATTTTCAATATGCTCTGTTTTCTTTTGATTGATATTATTTTATTTCTTTTTTTGGTCATTTGGAATTATGTTAATTAATGCACAAGTAATTTTTGCGAAAACTGGGAATTTTTTAAGTCTCTGTTTTAAATTAACAACTAACTTAATTCTCCTATGACCAGAGAACATACTGTACACAATTTTAATTCTTTTTAATGTATTAAGTCTTGTTTTATGACCTAAAGTATAATCCATTTCTGTGAACTTGGAAAAAAATGTGTATCTTCTGTTTATTTCTTACAGTGTTTGATTAATGCCAATTCAGTACACTAGTTGATAGTATTTTCAAGTACTTTCCTAATTGTAGAATGAAGAGTATTGACATCTCCAACTATAATTGTGGACTTACTTATTTTTCTTTTTATCAGTTTTTGATTGATGTAATTTTAATCTGTGTTACATAATCCTTAAAGCTTTTATTACTTAATTATGAATGGACCTCATTATCGTTATCAAACCTGATAATATTTTTTTAATGTCAATGTTGCTGTATATTCATAGACCCATTCCAGCCTTCCCACAATTCATGTTTATACGGTGCATATAAAAAAAGAACAAAAGCCCGCTAACAATGGATGACTAGCTCTGCACTAAGAAGCATGTCATGGTGTCCCTAAGACTTTTCTAGCCACACAGTTAAGTTCTTAGTTTATTTGTTCTGTTAAGTCTTTGTAGTTAAATGTGCTTGATTCTAAAAGTTGTGATAACATTGTTTTTTGTTTATTTCATAGTCTTTGTTATTTCTCAATCTATTTCTGCTGATTCATTTTGTTCATAGTTACTGCTAAAAGTTTGGGGCTTTTTCACATATTTAACATTCTTTGTTGTATTCTTGTCATTACAAATGCCAAATTCTGGAGTGTCTGATTTTTTTTCTGATGTTCTCTTAATAGCTATTTTTTTCTGCAACAGTTAATTTACTTCCAGTTAAGTTTGATCTTTTGATGCTTGTTTTTAAGCACTGTTAGGATTTAGCAGAGTAGGTCTAATTCCAGAACTGAGTTAGCATCTTCCTGTGGCACCACTTGTCTTGGGTTTCTACTCTATACAGTTATATGTCCATAAGGTTTCTCTGCTGTGGAAGGTCACAACTCTCACTCCTCTTATCCTTCTCTGATCTTTTGTACTTTTCCAGCTTACAAATTATTTGTAGTTATTTTTCCCAGTAGATGTCTCCTGCCTGACTTTGTAGAGCTTTCTCACTGTGCATGTTCAGCTTAGTATTCAACCATGAATTTAAAGGTATTAATTACTATGTAGCTTTATGGAATCGTTTATCTTCACAGCTTTCTTCTTACTGGTACTTTTTCCCCCTCCAATTATAACTACCACAGTAGCCTCAATCTTGGATCTCTGTCTCAGCTCTCTGATACATTTTTAGGTTCCCCTACAGAGGATCAGAAAGACTCTGGAATTAGAAAGCACATATGATTACAGAGCTCATCTTATTCGTTTCTCTTCTCTTAAGAGTCACACATAAGTGTGACTGTTCTTCACATCTGAACACAGAAATTTCACATATCTTGCTCAATTTTAAAATGTTTTTGTTTTGTTTTATTTATTTTTTTTTTATGTTGGAAGCCTAGTGTTAGTTACTGATCCTGGTTGCAAGCCAAATTCCAAATTATGTGTTTTTAAGGTGAGATATTAGCAAATGCTTCCCTTATACCAGGCCTGACTGAATTAAACCTTCAGAAGTATCCCAAATTCACTAAATGGTTCTTAATATAATATATCAAGTATTTATATAAAATGTATAAACACACAAGATGGATAAATTTAAACCAAGTCTGTATAATATATTCAAACTTGAAAAGTACAGATTCAGTCTTTGTATATGAATAAGTTAATTTTAACACATATCTTGAAGAATGACTGGATTTTGCCATGTGAGAAAGAAAAGACTTGCAGGGTATTTCACACAAACCTTACAAAGTGAAAAAACAAGTGTAGAAATATGTCCATGTGTAAAGTCTTAAAGAAATATCAATGTGTTTTATGTGAATAAACCTTGGGAATCATGGGCTGTGCAATGAAAAATGTTATGGTGTGGTAAATGGTCTTCATTATAGAAACTAAAACAAGTCTATTTTGGGTGCAAAATATGAAAACTTTGAAGGTAGTTTTTATTGATGAAAGTAAAATTCCATGAGATTTCAATTTTTCTTCTGACTAGTGTCATAGATTTGTGACAGAGTATAAAAAAATATGAAGTTCTGAAAGGATTATCTGTATACATTCATTCATGAGCTTAACTAACTTTCTTGGTGTTACTATTTCAATATTTATAGAAAGTGCATGCAAAGTCCCTAGAAAGAGAGCAAGACTCTCCCTGTAAGTACAAAAAGAAAATATGTAAATAATTATTTATATATATTTCTCCATTTCTTATCTCAAAACTATTTTCTCTATGCAAGAATCATTTAGAGCAAACTGTTCATTTGGAAATATGACACTGGTACCCATGCAACTTGCATCATTTTCATTACTTCAGACAAATTCCATTCTTATCTTTCAGTAGTAAGACTATTGTCATCAAGAAAAGCTGCACTAGAAGCCAAGGTCATAGATTTGTAAGCTTCATATTAAGACTACTAGATACCTCCTTCTCCTAGATGACTGACTTCACATTTAATTTTAATATTCTAAAGCTTCCATCCTTCTCTTTCCCTCATAGTGTGACATGTATCTAACTAATATACCCCATAGTACTCTCATTGCAGCACTTCCAAATACATAAAGCTATAATGCAAATGTATTAATTCAGAAAATTTTAATAAAAATAACTTTTAAAAAGATACAAATTAAGTGAACTTTTCTTGACAAGATAAACCTTAAGAGAAAAAAATTGATATCACACAAGGTCAGAAATAAAAAGGTAACCAAAAATCACAACTGCTTTGTGTGAATGGGTGATGACTACATTGGTGAAAGAGATATCACTTATACCCCGAGTAGGTTGCATCCCCTGAATAAGGTTGAACACTTCCTTTGAATGATGCAGTGAAATCTTGCTGTTGTAAAACTAGAGCATAAAAATAATGCATTTCTTTGTGTCATCCTTAAACCTGAAGAAATTTTCAATGTCAAGGACATTGAAAATACCCTTCAGGAAAAGCTAAAGCCTTACTAAGTGCCCTCATTAAGGCATCACAATCAAAACTTTCTTTTCAAACCAGAGATTTTTAAATCGCTAATGTATTTTTAGAGGGTTTAGATAATTATCAAAGTGCATAAAGAAAAATTTTAAAACACAGGTATTAAGAAGAATAAAGATTTTCATAGATGTTTCAAAAGAAGAAAACACTTGAAAACAATCCATTAGGAATCACAAAAGGCACCATTAACTATGATCTGTAGTGCGTCAGTACCGTAAAAACAATTTTCAAAAGGGATTCTTCAGTTATACCTTAGAAAACATAGGGTAACCTTAAGTACTAGAACTGAAAAAAACACTAAACAAATGTCTATCTTTCAACAGCAACAGAAATTGTCCAGTTTATTGCTGAGTCTAAAGGGAATTAATTAGGTGATTCCCTCCATCACTACCATTTGATGTTATGGGAAAAGAGACCGGAGTAGAGACCTGGAAAAAAAAAAAAGTTTTGGAGGCATAACATGAAAGAAATAAAGAATAATCTTCACTGAAACAAACCCATCTTGTAGTTTAAAAGGGATACTAGTAAGTTAAAAACAGGGTCATTCATTATAGATGTTCTTTAGTGTGGATCAAAGTACACGAAAGGAATGTTCACCTTTGAAGTCAGGTTTTCTGCTTGAATTCACATACCCATAATGCTTTTCCCCTTCAATTTGCCTTAATGAATTTACCATTTATATATTAAATAACACTACATGCAAGCAATCTGCTAATTATGGCAAGCATACAACAGGTCAGCTTAAGTTCCCCATACGTGGGAACTCAAAGTCTAGCAAGAAGGGCAGAGATCAGAGATGAAATGACCTCTATAGTTTTCAAGTTGCCACATCTAAGGGAGTACTGTTCTCATACTACTCATCACAAATGTGTGTGTTTGCTAAAGCAGTTTTTGGCACATGATAATAACTTATCTTCCTTTCCTGAATCTAGTGTGTTTTTTTTTCCATTTGAAATATAGATATTTGATGGAGAGCAATCAGCAAAGCTATGAAACTACCAGCAGAAAATCTTTCCCGATATAGTTTAAAAGGATTTATTTTGATAAATTAAGTATAGCCCCATTACTAGTCACATCTTCTCATGCTCAAAAACTTGATTGCATAAATACAATCTCAATTATTCCTTTGAGGGACAATAAGATGATTCCAACACTCATAACTAAAAACAGCATAAAAATACATAGATTTATATGAACAACACAAGTACCAAGGGGATCAGAATATTTGCATTTATAGAACCAGCACATTCTCTTCCTGCATGTGCTGTGATAAGGAAAGTCAAGTACATAATTAGCAGATGGCTTGATGGGAACCAGAGCAAGAGTACTAACACAAATAAATAACACTCACTAACAACAGGAATAAGACACCTAATGTGCACATATATATTCATTATTGGGTTGCTGTTAACATTGAGTTTGTAATATTCAAATACTACTGATAAATGTCTAAACCCACCTTTTGTAGTTGGGATGGCATCATTAAAGTACTAGTACCTGAAGCCTATAGACATATATACATATTGCATATCTTGTTACATATAAATATTCTGTATTTGTTACACATATATGTATATGTATGTATGTGAATACATATACTATATATATACATGTACACTTGTATATATATGTATCTATACACACGCATAGCTAAGACTATTAGCCTTTCTGATTCTTTTTTTTTTTTTTTTTTGGTTTTCATTAATCCACTCTTGTGAGTGATGCATTGGTTCATTTATATGTGTTAATACCTTTCCATTCGTCTCTGGTCCAACTGCTGGTATTCTGACTCATAAGATGTATGGCTACCATTTAAGTCATTATATGTTGACCTTTAATTTGTGTCAGAGAACTACAGTGTTGAGTTAGGAGTGAGATAGAGTTTAACCTAAGTTGCCGAATAACCACTATTCATTTTCCCTTAGCACCAATCTTAATTATGATTAGCAAGAATAAAAATTATTATGGCTACTAGCAACTTTCTCCTTCTTGTAGAAGTTATATACTTTGAGTGTATAGTTTATTTTAAATAATTTTTAAAATATTTATTTTTACAGAAAACTAATCAAATTTTATGGAATGCGTGGTTTTGCCACATACAGAAATCAAACAATATTTACCGACCCAAGATACAAGAGAAAGAACCAACAGATTTTCATAAAGATTTTGTAAGCCAAAATGTTGTTTGTATTCCTTTTTTTAACTTTTCTTTAAAGTGTATTTATTTATTTTGGAAGAGAAACAGAGAAAGAAAGAAAGCACAATGGAGGAGGGGCAGAAAGACAGAGGGAGAGACAATCCCAAGCAGGCTTCATTCTGACAGACCCAATGTGGGGCAGGATCTCACCAACCCTGAGATCAAGACCTGAGATAAGTTGGACACTTAACCTACTGAAGCATGCAAACACCCAATGTGCCATTATCAACCTAAAAGTCTATTTGACCATTCTATACAACAAAATGCAGACTTTGTATTAATTGGATATGATGTACCAGAAAGGACTGATACTTAAAACATGGATGGGGAAAAATACGAGTAGTATCCCAAAGCCATTAGGTAGGAAAGAGAAAGAATTTTAAAAAAAGAAAGAAAGCAAAGAAGAGAAAAGCCATTACAAAAATGTAAAACCATTCAAAACATTTGAGAACCCACTTCCTTTAAATGATAACTAGATTAATGAAAAAATTGGCATATTTAAACTTTTATTCCAATACAATGCTATTTCAATTTCTGTTTGATTATTAAGCCCCTGTAAAACTATTCATTTGAATTATCAAAGGAACAAATATAATAAACAGCCACATTATGGAGTGAAATGAAAAATGTGCATGCAATGTTAAAGTAAATCATAAAACTTCAAAGAAATCGGTGCTTATGCTTCTTTGCTTTGAAAGACAATTCCAAGAACCTAAAGGGTGTGTGTTTCTGTATAGTCCAATGAGTATTCTTTAAAAGAAAAAAAGTACATTTAGATTACCTATAAGATCATATCTAGTTTCAATCTTTATTACTTTTTAAAATCAAGGTGTTTTAAATTCAGATGAGAGATATGCAACTAATAATTATCTAAGAAAAAAATATGTTTTATATTCATATACTTGTGTAAAGTACAGATGAGCACTGGCGTAGGGTACTGCCTGACACTGGGGCTGGATACAGGACTCATCCTCACCTCTTTCCTTTTTCTCAAGCTATTTCTCTTTGTGGTGGCTTCTGGCAACTCTAAACCAACATCATCCTCCCCTCTACCTACTTTACAATAGTTCCAACAAAATTCCTGAAGTTAAATTCCATTCCCTTCATGTCCATCCTTGATGGCATCACTGTGGATAGCGGTAATAATGAAAAATTTGGCAAGCTCTGGGTTATGTGCCAGCATCTTGGCTTAGAGTGGCAACAGTTATCTCCACAAAGGAAAAATGAGGCACTCTTCTCAGCACCGACCCGACTCATAGTTGGCTTTACAGAGAAAATTTATAAATGGATGACCAATTTGTTTTTTTTAATTTTTTTAATGTTTTATTTATTTTTGATACAGAGAGAGACAGAGCATGGGGGGGGGGGGGCAGAGAGAGAAGGAGACACAGAACCAGAAGCAGGCTCCAGGCTCTGAGCTAGCTGTCAGCACAGAGCCTGATGCGGAGCTCGAACCCACTAACGTGAGATCTGACCTGAACCGAAGTCAGAGGCTTAACCGACTGAGCCACCCAGGCGCCCCATGGATGACCAATTTGGATTCATATTTTATCCATATACTCAGTTCCATCATATGTTGTGACTGCACAAAGAAAAATATTGCTATTTTTGCTTGTCCAATGTGCCATCATGTTGAGGACAAGGATCCTCCTTGAATCATACCAAACCTGAGGGGAAAGCATCATATGGATCAGATAGCATATTTCTATCACTACTGTGAGCTCCTAGAGCAATTCATCTTAACATAAATACTCCTTTCTGAGCTTTATACTATGGGAATGATGTCTCAAACCTAGTGCCATGATAAATGTTGATTTTAGAGTGTTTTATTCAGAGAAACCAAGAGGAAGAAATCTCTAGAGCAACCTTGTCGAGCAGAAATTTCTGTGATGTTGAAGAGCTTTTCTAATTGGCACTGTCCGGTATAGTAGCCACTAGCTACATGAAGCTATTAAATAACTGAAATATGACGAGTATGATTAAGAAACTAACTTAATTTTTTTTTATTTTTAATTAAGTTTAATTTAAATAGCTCCATGGGCTAATGCCTACATATTGTACCACACAGCTCTAGTCAATATACTGCACCAGCTCGTGTCTTTGCTATTCATAGTTAAATCCCCATGCGGTACAGTTTCTAGAGAGTGGCAGGCACCTAATAATTCTGTTGTCAATAATGACACAAATAGCTAACATTTTTCAGGCACTTCCTATAAGCCAGGCACTGTGCTAAATTCTTTAACTACTTCCCTACAACCATTTTTGCAAAGATGTTTCACATGAAACCTAACAATATAGGACATTTCCCAGAAGTCCAGAGTATTGTGGTAGACAATGAAAGACCCCGTCCCATTATAATCTATGTATTAAAGATTTTTTTATGTTTATTTATTTTTGAGAGAGAAATAGACAGTGTGAGCAGGGGAGGGGCAGATTAAGAGGGAGACACAGATTCTGAAGCAGACTCCAGGTTCTTAGCTGTCAGCACAGAGCGTGACTCAGGGCTTGAACTCACAAACCAAGAGACCCTGACCTGAGCCAAAGTCAGACGCTAAACCGACGGAGCCACCCAGGTGTCCTGATTATAACCTATGTATTGAGTAGCCTCAATTCAATAGAGTATTCTCGTAACAGAATATAATGATAAAGTGCCACTACTATTTTCTTTTAAGCTTTATTGAGGTATAATTGTTATACAAAAATTGCACATATTTAATGTATAATTATAATTGGCTTGGACATATACATACGTGATACTATCACCATGATAAAGGCATTAAACATAGCCATCACCTCCAAAAAGACTGTGCATGTGTGTGTGTGTGTTCAGAATGCCTAACATGAGATATATTCTTTTAACATATACATTTTTTTAAATTTTATTTTAGAAAGAGAGAGTGTGAGCAGGGGAGAGGGAGAGAGAGCAAGGTCCATGCTTAGTGCAGAGTCCAGCTTTGGGCTTGATCTCACCACTGTGAGATTAAGACCTGAGCTGAGACCAAGAGTTGGAGACTCAACTGACTGAGCCATCCAAGCGCCACTATCCTCTTACCATATTTTAAGAGGAATTTGTAAACTATAAACGCTTTGTTGTATAGCCAATCTCTAGGATGTATTCATCTTACATTACTGAAACTTTATATCCTTTGATTAACAACTCCGTATCTCTTTCCCCAAGCTCTGGCTACCACCATTTTATTCTCTGATTCTATGAGTTTATTTTAGATACTTTATGTAAGTGGAATCATTCAATATGTGTCCTTCTGTAACTGACTTATTTCACTTAGCACAATTTCCTCTTGGTTCATTCACATTGTAGCAAATGGTAGTATTTCTTCTTTAGGGCTGAATAATATTTTACTGTAATAAATGTAATACCACATCTTCTTTATCCATTCATCTATCAATAGACATTTGGGTTGCTACATAGAAAGCTTGGATATAGTGAATATTGATGACTACAATGTACTCAGTGGCACAGATATCTCTTTGAAATCCTGATTTCAATTCTTTTGGCTATATAACCAGGAGAAGAATTGCTAGATCTTATGGTAGTTCTATTTTTTAGTTTTCTGAGGAAACTCCATGCTGTTTTCCAGAATGGCTGCACCATTCTTCTATCCCGCTAACAGTCTATAGTAATTCCAACTTCTCCACATCCACATTAACACTTGTTATCTTCTGATTTTTTGATAATAGCCATTCTAACATGTATGTGGTGGTATTTCAATGTGGTTTTGACCTATATTTCTTTGATGATTAGTGATCTTGGAGATTTTTTTCATTGGAGAATCAAAAACAAAACAATGCAAACAAGGAAACAAAATAAATATATCTGCTACAAAGAGGAACATATTATTAGATAATCTATTTTTCAAGATGAGGAAATTAAGATAATTTCTTAAAAAAGTAAAGTGAATTGAAAATGTGTTGGTATGTACCTCAGTCCTGTAATTTACTGGGTATGAGATCTCTTAACAATTTTTTAACTTACCATTGGCTCAATTTTTTCATTAGTAAAATAAGGATAACAATAGTGTCCATCATATAATGGTGTGAAGATTTAATTTAATATATACAATATAATTAATAGCACCTAGTAGATGATATTTAATAAAGATTCATTGTTGTGATCATTATTAATGTTATCAGTGTTGTCAGAATATGGTCTCTTCTGAGATGTTTCTCTGACTAGTTTCTGGTATTTCACTATGTGACAAAACTGCTGCTCTAATACTAGATTGCATTCAAGTACAACCGGATCCTTCAAGAGCACAGACAATAAGGTCTATCTTTTATCATGTTGTTTCTCAAATTCCAGAATCCCTGTTTGTTAATCCCTAAGATTAACATCAGTAGTCCTAACAGCCTTTCAAGGGTGACAACTTCCTCTGATCTCTAAGGTGCAGCCTTACCCCATGACTTCCTTTAGACAAACAACCCTTAAAAATTATAAACATAAAATATTTTATAAAAAGGTTGAAAATTTTACAAAGCAGCTACACATTACTGCTCATTTGACCCAAATTTCAGAACAGTCTGTCATATAAGTATTAGTATGCACTTTCCATACATAAGAAAACTAAAAATGAAAGAAGACAAGAGATATATATGTAGTAGGTGTCACAATTAGGCACGAGAGAATTTGATTCTTAAACCTAAGTCTTAAAAATCTAAATCCAGAAAAAAAATTTTTTTTCTTCTTAAACTTTAGACTTTCTGATAATAACTTTTTAGTGGTCAGGGTTATTTTGTAAATAAAATAAGAAATGAGAGAGGCATGCTATAAAGTACATATTTTTACCAGGCTACCAGATCATTTACAGAATAGGAAACTACATTTTTCAATTTGGTGATCTTGCTGACCCTCAAAAAAATCTAAATAAACTCCAAAAAATTTTAGAAAGAAAAACTATCAAGGATCTCACTGTTCTTGTAGAACATGCAGTTTCAACCTCAGGCTACTTGAAATGAAAATGATAACAAAAAATCCCAACATTAATCACATTTTATTTCTTATTCTCATGTCTTGTTTATGTTACATATCCGCTGCCTACATGTGTTATTCCTATTTAAAATCAGTTGTTCATGTGCTTACTTCTATATCAAATATTGTTTTCTCTATGGGAATAATTAAGTTTCATCACTGCACTTTCATACATATATTGTTTTCTCACAGTTTCTTCTTCAATCTCAAATTCTTTAATTAGGGATTTTACTTAAAAGAGGATGATAAAAGGCACAGAGAGATTTGATGTCAAAGTGAAGCGCCTAACTGAGAAATATTCAAGTGATTTCTATATTTGTTATCTTAAATAAAACTTCAAAGGAAATGATGGAAGATTTTCAGGTTTCTAACCATATGAATAAGAATAAGAAACAAAAAAAAAGATTAAAAATGATGAAAAGCCATGTAGATGAATAGGTCTTTGTAATAGCATCTGTGATTGCCTCCTGGATTCCTGGTGTTTCATTTATTTTATTTCTGGCTTTTTTTTTTGAGTGGAGGGGAATTCTTTAATAGAGGGACATTCTGAATAATTTTAGTACAACATTTAAATATAGTACAAAAAAGATTTATTTAGGGGCGCTTGGGTGGCTCAGTCGGTTAAGCGTCCGGCCTCGGCTCAGGTCATAATCTCAATCTCTTGGTTTGAGGGTTCGAGCCCTCCGTTGGGCTCTGTGCTGACAGCTAGCTCAGAGCCTGGAGCCTGCTTCAGATTCTGTGCCTCTCTCTCTCTCTCTCTGACCCTCCCCTGCTCACGCTGTCTCTCTCTCTCTCTTTCAAAAATAAATAAAAACATTAAAAAATAAAAATTCAAAAAAGGTTTATTTAATCATGAGCTGTGATTTCACGATACCATTCTTGACCCACATAGTACAGGACCTGGCTTTTAATGCAGAAAGATATCTGGTCACCATGACCATGATTACAATAACTTTACACCTATTAATTTTGTCTGTCGAATTAATTTCCATAACTTATGACTTGAAACAAAAACATCCGTCTTGTTCCATAGTTTCCAAGAGCAGAATCACTATAAATCTCATAAACGCCAACTGTTATTATTATTTTTTCTTTTTCTTTTCTCTGAGTCCTCCAACCTGCTTCCCTCTTATTAAAATTCAAACAGCTGTGAAATGGCCAGGCAATTTGAAGATGAGAGTAAATGTGAAGTGACCTTCATCCATGCTGAACAAATGGAATATTATAAACACACGTTCTAGTTGAAGTTACACAAAGCAAATTAAGAAATACCTAGGGCTATAATTTACTACAAAAATGTTTCTTAAATTTCTGACAGTTTCACTTAACTGACTAATTAAATTTGCTTGTAGGCATTTTAGAGATGGAGTCTAATAACTGAACTGTCATTTGGGAAGAAAATGAAAATTACTTTTCTCGCGATAAATATATTTGTAATGGTCCAGGTTCCCTACTAAACATTTGACTAATATCTGTAAGCTTTTATGCCTCCCTGTATTAGATGATAATACCAATTCTATTAAAAGGTGATTAAAAGAAAATCTCATGTGTAATAGTTTGGATCAATAATGTACATTTTCTAAAGGACTTGCCAAGGGACAAAGTTAAAATACCTTTCTACAACATGAACAAGATGCATCCATTGCATGTTTTGTTTACTCACTTCATAGAAATAAACATGTACGGATGGCTCAATTTACAATTCTCCATTTTTGATGGTGTGCCGCTTCTTTCCATGAATGAACCAGAGGAATCTCCTCCCCAGAGTTTGCATTTTCTAGATGTCAGCCAGAGATTTCTGTGAAGGACTTAGCATTCAGTGTTTACAGTTCACAAGCTTAATACAAGAGGCTAATAGATTTTTTGACTTCCCTCTAAAGAAACCAAGCCTACAAACTCTTTCTTTACAGCATGTTATAAGGCTGCAAGGAAAAACATTCAAATACAGTTTTGCAAACAGTGTCTTCAGGCGAATCTTAGAATAAAATACCCTACAATTTTCTATAATTACACCCCTGAATTGTGGATAATGGTCAAAACACTGATTTTTCTCTTTGTATTCTCTTTAGAAACAATCTAGGCTCTTGGTATGTAAAATATAAAACACCTGACAACGTTTAATAATTATTTCCTTTCATTATGTGTAATTGTGTTATTCGTTTCACAAAAATGACATTTAAGAGAAAAATGTGAAAGCTACAATTTTATAATTATTTTGCCAAGTGTCAATGCTTGTATGCTTTGTGAAAACCAGACTAGCTGAGGGTTTAAAATTTCACTGAATCTCTGTGCAAAATCATCTACATTTAATTTAGTTCCTCTTTTACCTCCCATTAATCTGTAAACTCTCTGAAGGCATGAAGTGGTATTTGCTTGTCATGGAATACCCTTCTGCTCCTAGTTTAGTGCCTGACACAGAGTGGTCATTTCATAAGCACTTGCTGACTTGAATTGCCTAACATATTTAACTTGAAACTAAATTAATACGGTGTGGCTTTCAGGGAAGGGTGAAGTTAAAAAGATCAGCTTTTCTTATTCCTGCTGCTCTAGTGGTTTCATGTTTTCATCCTGATTTTAAAAAATTAATGTTCAGATTTGTAGCAAAAGTGAGAAAATATTTTCATTATAGAAAAATTTATACGTTTATTGGTGTTAATTAGAAAAAACTGGGAGGATTTCCAGTTTCTGATTTCTCTTGCTGCTTTGAAATTAAAATTAAAATCAATACCCTGGCAGCTCCTCCTACCATCCCAACTCCATTTAAAAAAAAATTAAAAATATTTGTTTATTTAATTTGAGAGAGAGCGCACAAGCTGGAAGTGGGGCAGAGAGAAAGGAAGAGAGAGCAAATCCCAAGCAGGCTCCACACTTTCAGTGCATAGCCCAACAAGGGCTTAAACTCAGCAACCCTGAGATCATGACCTGAGCCAAAAGCAAGAGGCAGAGGTTTAACAGATGGAGCAATACAGGCATTCCCCCAACTCAATTTTTAACAAGCAAGTTGGAATCAAATCATAACCTTGGCCTATAACTTCAGTCTATGCTCTAAGTTATACTTTAATAGTTTAAAGACCCCAATGTTCATAGCAGCACTGTCAACAATAGCCAAATCATGGAAAGAGCCTAAATGTCCATCACCTGATGAGTGGATCAAGAAGATGTGGTATATATATATATATATATATATATATATATATATATATATATACACACACACACACATACATACATATATGTTCAATTTCATTCTTTTGCTTGAGAATATGCAGTGTTCCCAACAACATTTATTAGAGTATCCTTTCCCATTGTATATTCTTGACTCCTTATAAACTAATCATAATTAATCCTCATAATCACATCTCATAAATTTGTACCAACCATAGTTGCAGGGTTAATTTCTGGGCTAACTATTCTGTTGACCAACATGTCTATTTTCATGCCAATACTAACTCGTGTTTTTGTTTTTTTGTTTTGTTTTTTTTATGTTTTATTTTTTATTTTTTTAATATAACACAATTTATTTTTTGTAACATATGCAATTATTTTCCATCATTTACAATACAGCAGTTACAATGACACGCCAAACAGAAAAGCAAAATAAAAAATCAAAACACCAACTTCTATTTCATGTAATTAGACTTATACAGAAATTAGAAGGTTAAGTAACAACTAGTTAATCACCTAATTTCACAGCTATCTGAAGTGGCAATCTTTATATAGCAGCTTATCTATGATACATTCAAGATAAATGATACAATTTATTACTTGCCCATAAGCTAAAACAGCCTGCTTAATACCTTTCCTTAAATTCCACCTCTATACTACAATATACTTGAGGTCCATGCAAAAAAGTAGCTACCTTTTATATAGGAAATGGATGATTAAGTCTTTGGTGTTGTAAAAGCAACTTCATGTAAACATAACCACCTACACCACCAAAAAAAGAAGAGGAAAAAAAAAAAGAAAATAATAAGGGAAAAACCCAAGACACACTTCCTAGGGGGAAAAAGAAACAGCGTGTAATTTCTGTCCTTGACGGAATGTATTAAATAAGCAAACACCCCCAACAAGCAAAACAAGTACTACAATGTAAAAATATTAAAGAAAACCCTCTCACATGCATAAATCAAAGATTGCACACAAAGAACTCACATCTTTTCAAGCTTCAATAGTAAATATTCTGCTACTATGTGTTACATACTGCATGGTTTACCCAAGCTAAGATGAAACCACACCATGAATCAATAGTATTTTGCATTTTCTTTCATTATCCACTCAAAGTCATGCCTACTGCACCTCTAAACATTTCATTAAATCCAATTATACAGCAAACACTCCCAAAATAAACTTAGATTGTATTGCAGTTTCACTTAACAGTATATAAAATGCTGTGTTGTGACAGGTATCAATTATCCATTAGATACTGAATCAATTTTTCTTAAGCACTACTCACTGCTTGCTTTTCTTGAAGC